>WNWK01006065.1:105000-110924 GCA_009830355.1 Cherax destructor | reverse complement strand
AAATGATCACTAGCTCCAAGGGGCCTTTCATACGTGATATCCTCGATGTCCGAACTACTCAAGGTGAATACTAGGTCCAGTCTTGCTGGATCATCCCCACCTCTCTCTCTGGTAGTGTCTCTAACATGTTGATGCATTAGGTTTTCCAGTACCACATCCATCATCTTGGCTCTCCATGATTCAGGACCCCCATGGGGCTCCAAGTTTTCCCAATCAATCTCCTTGTGATTGAAATCACCCATAACTAGTAACTTTGTTCTCCCCATGTGGGCTCTTCTGGCTACCTTGGCTAGTGTGTCTACCATTGCTCTGTTTCTCCCGTTGTATTCTTCTCTTGGCCTCCTGCAGTTCTGTGGTGGGTTGTACATTACAGCAATTACCACCTTATGGCCCTCAGACTGGATTGTTCCTACTATGTAGTCCCTTTCTCCCATTCCATCCATTCCTTCCACTTCCTCAAACCCCCACCGGTTCTTAATGAGCAGTGCAACTCCTCCTCCCCCTCTGCTCCCCCTATCTTTCCTGAGGATTTGATATCCGGGTGGAAAGATTGCATCTGTTATCATCCTGGTGAGTTTCGTTTCTGTGAGTGCTATTATGTCTGGGGATGTCTCCTTTATTCTTTCATGCCACTCCTCACATTTATTTGTTATACCATCTGCATTTGTATACCAAACCTTCAACTTCTTTTCTAATACCATAGTCTGGGGGGTAGGTTGGAGTTGGGAAAGTGGGAGACCTGATGAGGAACTATGGGTGGTTGGTGTGAAGGTGGAGTTTGTAATGAGGTGGGTGGAAGCATTGGGTATGGCATGTGTGTTTTGGTTTAGATTGTTTGGTTGCATTGGGGTTGTCCAGGTTGGGGAACATCTGAAGGTATTTGAGCTTCCTCCTGAGACTGGGTTCTCCTGTCCATCTCTCTTTCCTCTTGTCTCTGTTCCCTCTCTTTCAGTTTCTGTCTTTCTTCTCGTGTTCTGTTGCAGTCGAGATACACATTCCGGTACTCTGACATATCCCTTAGTCTTGCTTTCTCCTGCAGAATCCAGTTTGTTGTGTGTTGTGTGTGTGTGTTTTTGTGTGTGTGTGTTGTGTGTGTGTGTGTGTGTTGTGTGTTGTGTGTGTGCGTGTTGTGTGTGTGTGTGTTGTGTGTTGAGTGTGTGTTGTGTGTGTGTGTGTGTGTGTGTGTGTGTGTGTGTGTTGTGTGGTGTGTGTGTTGTGTGTGTGTTGTGTGTGTGTGTGTGTGTTGTGTGTGTGTTGTGTGTGTGTGTGTTGTGTGTGTGTGTGTGTGTGTGTGTGTTGTGTGTTTATGTGTGTGTGTTGTGTGTGTGTGTTGTGTGTCTGTTGTGTGTGTGTGTGTTGTGTGTGTGTTGTGTGTTGTGTGTGTATGTTGTGTGTGTGTGTGTTGTGTGTGTGTGTGTTGTGTTGTGTGTTGTGTGTGTTGTTGTGTGTTGTGTGTGTGTGTGTGTTGTGTGTGTGTGTGTGTGTGTTGTGTGTGTGTGTGTTGTGTGTGTGTTGTGTGTGTGTGTTGTGTGTGTTGTGTGTTGTGTGTATGTGTGTTGTGTGTGTGTGTGTTGTGTTGTGTGTGTGTTGTGTGTGTTGTGTTGTGTGTGTGTGTGTGTGTGTTTTGTGTGTTGTGTGTGTGTTATGTTGTGTATGTGTGTGTGTTGTGTGTGTGTGTACTCATCTAGTAGTGGTTGCAAGGGTCGAATCATAGCTCCTGGCCCCGCCTCTTCACTGGCCGCTACTGGGTCACTCTTCCTGCGCCATGAGCTTTATCATACCTCTTCTTAAAGCTATGTATGGATCCTGCCTCCACTACGTCGCTTTCTAGGCTATTCCACTTCCCGACCACTCTGTGACTGAAGAAATACTTCCTAACATCCCTGTGATTCATCTGAGTCTTCAACTTCCAAATGTGTCCCCTTGTTGCTGTGTCCCATCTCTGGAACATTCTGTCTCTGTCAACCTTGTCAATTCCTCTCAGTATTTTATATGTCGTTATCATGTCCCCCCTATCTCTCCTGTCCTCCAGTGTCGTCAGGTCGATTTCCCTTAACCTCTCTTCGTAGGACATACCCCTTAGCTCCGGGACTAGTCTTGTTGCAAACCTTTTGTATGTACTCACCTAGTTGTGGTTGCAGGGGTTGAGTCACAGCTTCTGGCCCCGCCTCTTCACTGGTCGTTACTAGGTCCACTCTCTCCGTGCTCCCTGGGCTTGTCGTACCTCTTCATAAAACTTTGTATGTATCCTGGCCCCACCTCTTCACTGGTCATTACTAGGTCCACTCTCTCCGTGCTCCCTGAGCTTGTCGTACCTCTTCACAAAACTATGTATGTATCCTACCTCCACTACATCACTTCCCAGTGTGTGTGTACTGATAGATAGCAGACAGCCCCATTTGTGTACTGATAGATAGCAGACAGCTCTCATCTGTGTACTGATAGATTGCAGACAGCCCCATCTGTGTACTGATAGATAGCAGACAGCTCCCATCTGTGTACTGATAGATAGCAGACAGCCCCATCTGTGTACTGATAGATAGAAGACAGCCCCATCTGTGTACTGATAGATAGCAGACAGCCCCCATCTCTGTACTGATAGAAAGCAGACAGCCCCATCTGTGTACTGATAGATAGCAGACAGTCTCAACTGTGTACTGATAAATAGCAGACAGCCCCATCTCTGTACTGATAGAAAGCAGACAGCCCCATCTGTGTACTGATAGATAGCAGACAGCCCCCATCTCTGTACTGATAGAAAGCAGACAGCCTCCATCTGTGTACTGATAGATAACAGACAGCCTCATCTGTGTTCTGATAGCAGACAGCTCCCATCTGTGTACTGATAGATATCAGACAGCCCCATCTGTGTACTGATAGATAGCAGACAGCCCCATCTGTGTTCTGATAGATAGCAGACAGCTCCCATCTGTGTACTGATAGATAACAGACAGCCTCCATCTGTGTTCTGATAGATAGCAGACAGCCACCATCTGTGTACTGATAGAAGACAGCTCCATCTGTGTACTGATAGAGAGCAGATAGCCCCCATCTGCGTAATGATAGATAGCAGAGAGCCCCATCTGTGTACTGATAGATAGCAGACAGCCACCATCTGTGTACTGATAGATAGCAAACAGCCCATCTGTGTTCTGATAGATAGCAGACAGTTCCCATCTGTGTACTGATAGATAGCAGACAGCCACCATCTGTGTACTGATAGATAGCAGACAGCCACCATCTGTGTACTGATAGATAGCAGACAGCCCCATCTGTGTACTGATAGATAGCAGACAGCCCCATCTGTGTACTGATAGATACCAGACAGCCACCATCTGTGTACTGATAGATAGCAGACAGCCCCATCTGTGTACTGATTGATAGCAGACAGCCACCATCTGTGTACTGATAGATAGCAGACAGCCCCCATCTGTGTACTGATAGATAGCAGACAGCCACCATCTGTGTACTGATAGATAGCAGACAGCCACCATCTGTGTACTGATCTATAGCAGACAGCCCCATCTGTGTACTGATAGATAGCAGACACCCCCCATCTGTGTACTGATAGATAGCAGACAGCCCCCATATGTGTACTGATAGATAGCAGACAGCCACCATTTGTGTACTGATAGATAGCAGACAGCCCCATCTGTGTACTGATAGATAGCACACAGCCCCATCTGTGTACTGATAGATAGCAGACAGCCACCATCTGTGTACTGATAGATAGTAGACAGCCACCATCTGTGTACTGATAGATAGCAGACAACCCCATCTGTGTACTGATTGATAGCAGACAGCCACCATCTGTGTACTGATAGATAGCAGACAGCCACCATCTGTGTACTGATAGATAGAAGACAGCCCCATCTGTGTACTGATAGATAGCAGACAGCCCCCATCTGTGTACTGATAGATAGCAGACAGCCCTCATCTGTGTACTGATAGACAGCAGACAGCCACCATTTGTGTACTGATAGATAGCAGACAGCCCCCATCTGTGTACTGATAGATAGCAGACAGCCCCCATCTGTGTACTGATAGATAGCAGACAGCCCCCATCTGTGTACTGATAGATAGCAGACAGCCACCATTTGTGTACTGATAGATAGCAGACAGCCCCATCTGTGTACTGATAGATAGCAGACAGCCCCATCTGTGTACTGATAGATAGCAGACAGCCACCATCTGTGTACTGATAGATAGCAGACAGCCACCATCTGTGTACTGATAGATAGCAGACAGCCCCATCTGTGTACTGATAGATAGCAGACAGCCCCCATCTGTGTACTGATAGATAGCAGACAGCCTCCATCTGTGTACTGATAGATAGCAGACAGCCCCCATCTGTGTACTGATAGATAGCAGACAGCCACCATCTGTGTACTGATAGATAGCAGACAGTAACTATCTGTATACTGATAGATAGTAGACAGCCACTATCTGTGTACTGATAGATAGCAGACAACCCCATCTGTGTACTGATTGATAGCAGACAGCCACCATCTGTGTACTGATAGATAGCAGACAGCCACTATCTTTGTACTGATAGATAGAAGACAGCCCCATCTGTGTACTGATAGATAGCAGACAGCCCCCATCTGTGTACTGATAGATAGCAGACAGCCCCCATCTGTGTACTGATAGATAGCAGACAGCCACCATTTGTGTACTGATAGATAGCAGACAGCCTCCATCTGTGTACTGATAGATAGCAGACAGCCACCATCTCTGTACTGATAGATAGCAGACAGCCACTATCTGTATACTGATAGATAGCAGACAGCCACCATCTGTGTACTGATAGATAGCAGACAGCCACCATCTGTGTACTGATAGATAGCAGACAGCCCCCATCTGTGTACTGATAGATAGCAGACAGCCACCATCTGTGTACTGATAGATAGCAGACAGCCACCATCTGTATACTGATAGATAGCAGACAGCCACCATCTGTGTACTGATAGATAGCAGACAGCCCCATATGTGTACTGATAGATAGCAGACAGCCACCATCTGTGTACTGATAGATAACAGACAGCCACCATCTGTGTACTGATAGATAGCAGACAGCCACCATCTGTGTACTGATAGATAGCAGACAGCCCCCATCTGTGTACTGATAGATAGCAGACAGCCCCCTTCAGCTATCTGTCCCCCCCCATGGATCTCCTTCTCCCCACACACACAATACACACCGTTTACAACCACTCTTTATAGACAAACTCTGAGTAATAATATAGCATTAAGAGGGAGTATAGGTAATCTACATAGGTAAGTAGAGCCGTCAGTAAGTAGAGCTAGAGAGCTAGAGAGCTAGAGAGCTATCATCTTTGCAAGAGCTCTGGAGAGTTGTGATTGTCTCCCAGCATCCTAGATGACATTTTCAATTATTCTCTCCTCTGGTTTACCCGTGACCACCTCTCACAGTTTGTCTAACCTGCCTCTACACTCTGGGTGTTTTGGTGCTTGTTTTGCTGTTTTTTTATGTTTTTTTTTCTGTTTTTTTGTTTTTTTTGCTGTTTTTTTGTTTTGGTGTTTTTTGTTTTTTTTTGTTTTGGTGTTTTTTTTGCTTTGGTGTTTCTTGTTTTGGAGTTTTTTTTTTTTTTTTTTTTTGGTTTTATTGTTTTGGTGTTGTTTTGCTTTGGTGTTTTTTATGTTTTGGTGTTTTTTGTTTTGGTGTTTTTTGTGTGTGTTTTGGTGTTTTTTTATGTTTTGGTATTTTTTTTGTTTTTTGTTTTGGTGTTTTTTGTGTGTGTTTTTGGTGTGTTTTTTTATGTTTTGGTTTTTTGTTTGTTTTGGTGGGTTTTTTTTTGGTGTTTTAATGTTCTGGTGTTTGTACGTTCCAGTGTTTTTATGTTTGGTGTTTTTATGTTTATTTGGTGTTTTATGTTATTTGGTGTTTTTATATTTATTTTGGT
>WNWK01006065.1:90000-100000 GCA_009830355.1 Cherax destructor | reverse complement strand
AATAGTATAAAATACCGACACAATGGAAAAATATACTTTTTCCTGCGCGCACTCAGAATCTGCAGCAGTGAGTTCCTTGAAGAAGAATGCTCCCTCATTGAACAAGTTTTTTCCAAACTTCACTATCCTCGTCACTTCATTAGAGACTGCAGACGACGGGCATTAAACATCTTCAACACACCCAGAGAAGACACTGCTGAGAAGAGATACATAGTCCTTCCCACCAACTCCATTTCCAAACACGTTTCCAACATTTTTTCTAAGACCTCATTCCGAGTATCCACCTCCACATCCACCACCATCAAGGACATTACCAGTAACAGACAGGAAAAGCTTCAATCCACGGCAGGGGTATACACAATCCCTTGTAATGGCTGCAGCAAATAATATGTCGGCGAAACATCCAGAGACCTTCAAACACGTATTTCAGAACACCAGTACGCAGGCAGATCTGACGACTCAAGAAATGCCTGTGTTCAACACCGAAATTCACACAACCATTTAATCAACTACAAAAACGCAAGACTCATCGCCAGAGAAGACAACACTCAATACCGAAGAATCCTGGAATCATCACTTATCTGTATATCCAACAACTTCAACCAGAACAATGGCTTCTACAACATAGCTGAACCTATTGCCAAGAAACTTCTTCAACGCTATCCCACATAGAACTCAAGAATGGAACACTGCAGAAGGTCTACCCATATACTTGTCCAATCTCTTTTTTAAGCTGCCCAAGGTTCTAGACTCCGTCACCCTACTCTCAAGATCGTCACATTCCCCACCTGACCCAGTATTCCCCACCTGACCCAGTATTCCCCACTTGACCCAGTATTCCCCACCTGACCCAGTATTCCCCACCTGACCCAGTATTCCCCACCTGACCCAGTATTCCCCACCTGACCCAGTATTCCCCACCTGACCCAGTATTCCCCACCTGACCCAGTATTCCCCACCTGACCCAGTATTCCCCACCTGACCCAGTATTCCCCACCTGACCCAGTATTCCCCACCTGACCCAGTATTCCCCACCTGACCCAGTATTCCCCACCTGACCCAGTATTCCCCACCTGACCCAGTATTCCCACTGACCCAGTATTCCCCACCTGACCCAGTATTCCCCACCTGACCCAGTATTCCCCACCTGACCCAGTATTCCACACCTGACCCAGTATTCCCCACCTGACCCAGTATTCCCCACCTGACCCAGTATTCCCCACCTGACCCAGTATTCCCACCTGACCCAGTATTCCCCACCTGACCCAGTATTCCCCACCTGACCCAGTATTCCACACCTGACCCAGTATTCCCCACCTGACCCAGTATTCCCCACCTGACCCAGTATTCCACACCTGACCCAGTATTTCCCACCTGACCCAGTATTCCCCACCTGACCCAGTATTCCCCACCTGACCCAGTATTTCCCACCTGACCCAGTATTCCCCACCTGACCCAGTATTCCCCACCTGACCCAGTATTCCACACCTGACCCAGTATTTCCAACCTGACCCAGTATTCCCCACCTGACCCAGTATTCCCCACCTGACCCAGTATTCCCCACCTGACCCAGTATTCCCCACCTGACCCAGTATTCCCCACTCAAGTGCGAGTCCCACTCAAATCCAACCCCTCTCACTCATGAATTTATCCAACCTAAATTTGAAACTACCCAAGGTCCTAGCTTCAATGACCCTACTAGGCAGACTGTTCCACTCATCAACTACCCTATTTCCAAACCAATACTTTCCTATATCCTTTCTAAATCTAAACTTATCTAACTTGAATCCATTATTGCGGGTTCTCTCTTGGAGAGATATCCTCAAGACCTTATTTATATCCCCTTATTAATACCCATCTTCCACTTGTATACCTCGATCATGTCTCCTCATTCTACGTCTTACAAGTGAATGTAATTTAAGGGTCTTCAATCTTTCTTCATACGGAAGATTTCTAATGCTATGAATTAACTTTGTCATTCGTCGCTGAATGTTTTCTAACGAATTTATATCCATTCTGTAAAATGGAGACCAGAACTGAGCTGCATAATCTAGGTGAGGCCTTACTAATGATGTATAAAGCTGTAATATAACCGCTGGACTTCTGTTGCTTACACTTCTTGATATAAATCCCAGTAATCTATTTGCTTTATTTCTTACGCTTAGGCATTGCTGACTTGGTTTGAGGTTGCTGCTTACCATAACCCCCAAATCCTTTTCGCATTCTGTACGGCTGAGTTCAACATTATTAAGCTGGTAGGTGCTAGGGTTATGAACATTCCCGAGCTTTAGAACTTTGCATTTATCTATATTAAACTGCATTTGCCATTTTTCTGACCAGGAATTGAGTTTGTCTAAATCCTCCTGAAGTTCCGTGACATCTACGTCTGAATCGATTATCCTACCTATCTTCGTGTCATCAGCGAATTTGCTCATATCACTAGTAATTCCCTCGTCAAGGTCATTTATATATATTATAAACAACAACGGGCCCAAAACCGATCCCTGTGGAACGCCACTTGTTACAGATCCCCACTCAGATTTAACCCCATTAATGCACACCCTCTGCTTCCTATTGGTGAGCCATGACTCGATCCATGAAAACACTTTTCCTCCAATGCCGTGAGCAGCCACTTTCTTTAACAGTCTCTGATGTGGTACTCTATCAAAAGCCTTACTAAAATCCAAATAAACAATATCGAATTCTTTATCATGATCAACTGCCTCAAAAGCCTTACTGAAAAAAGTTAATAAATTAGTTAGGCAGGAACGGCCCCTGGTGAATCCATGTTGAGTATCATTAATCAAATTATGCCTATCGAGATGGCTTCTTATGTTATCAGCTATAATCGACTCTAATAATTTGCCTACAATTGAACTTAGACTTATTGGGCGGTAATTTGAGGTACGACTTGTCCCCTGCTTTAAAAATAGGAATTACATTAGCCATCTTCCACGTATCAGACACTACACCTGTTTGAAGAGATAGGTTAAAAATGTTAGTTAAGGGTTCACAGAGTTCAATTTTGCATTCCTTAAGAACCCTTGACTGTGATACTACATAATTTATCTTCTTCAGGCCCACTAAAATACCTAATTCTTGGAATATTATTAATGTCTTCCTGAGTGAAAACCGAGAGAAAATAATTATTAAAAACAGAGCACATTTCATTCTCTTTGTCAGTGAGATACCCATAATTATTTTTAAGGGGACCTATCTTATCTCTAACTTTTGTTCTATACACCTGGAAAAAACTTTTTGGGTTAGTTTTCGAATCCCTACCAACTTTAATTTCGTAGTCCCGCTTAGCTTTTCTTATCCCCTTTTTAACGTCCCTCTTAATGTCAATATACTGATTCGTAAGATGACCCTCACCTCTTTTGATACGCCTATAAATTCCTTTCTTCTGCCCTAAAAGATATTTGAGCCTATTATTCATCCATTTTGGGTCATTTCTATTCGATCTAATTTCTTTATATGGGATAAATGTTCTTTGGGCAGCATGTATAGTGTTCAGAAACTGTCATATTGATAGCTCTCTTCATTACCCCAGTCCACAGATGATAAGTGTTCTCTAAGTCCATTGTAATCTGCTAAGCGAAAATCTGGGACCGTTACTGAGTTTGCTGAATACCTAATAATATTATTATTATTATTATTATTATTAGTAGTAGTAGTAGTAGTAGTAGTAGTAGTAATATTATTATTATTATTATTATTATTATTATTATTATTATTATTATTATTATTATTATTAATATTATTATTATTATTATTAAAATATTATTATTATTATTAGTAGTAGTAGTAGTAGTAGTAAATTATATATTATTATTATTATTATTATTATTATTATTATTATTATTATTATTATTAAAATTATTAATATTATTATTAATATTATTATTATTATTATTATTATTATTATTATTATTATTATAGTAGTAGTAGTAGTAGTAGTAGTAGTAGTAGTAGTAGTAGTAGTAGTAGTAGTAGTAGTAAAATGATTATTAATATTATTATTATTATTATTATTATTAATATTATTAATAATATTATTATTAATATTATTATTATTATTATTATTATTATTATTATCTGCACCATTCTTTGTATTGGACTGATGAAGCCACTATGTGGGCGAAACGTTTCCTCGGTAAAGACACATACGTGTCTGCACATGTGTCTAATACATAAGAAAGAAGGAATACTGCAGCAGGCCTACTGACCCATGCGAGGCAGGTCCATGTCACTGCCCGGCTTAGACTTGTCGGTTCTCCGATCCACGTGTCTACATCGTCAGCACATACAGAGAGAGATACAAAGTCGTCTCCAGAAACTCCAATACCAGTATCTTGTCCAATACCTCGTTCGAAGTGCAGTGGAACCTCGGTACTCGAACAGCTCCCTACTCGAACAAGGCTCGGCGCTCGACCAAACAAATACGACCTGCCAGAACTTTGATGTTAACTATTTCATGTTTGTATAAACAAGTGACCATGGGGCCTACGAAGATCAGTGGTAACCAACCAAAAAGAAAATTGGATCGGTTCTCGAACAGCTTTCAGGAACGAATTAAGTTCGAGAACCGAGGTTCCACTGTCGTGAGTACGGGAGTAAATTCTTAGGTATTGGTGGTTTTGATAAGGACCTGCTTTGTATGGGCCAGTAGGCCTTCTGCAGTGTTCCTCCATTCTTATGTTCTTATGTATCTGTCTCCAGGTCCACCACCAGTAGGGTACACAACAAGGATCAATCCTCTGCAGGGGTATATATAATCCCTTGCAACCACTGCAACCAATCATACGTGGGTGAGACATCCAGAGAGCTGCAAACACGTATTTCAGAACACGCATGCAGGACGGTTTTAAGGAACGCCTGCGTTCAACACCGTTTGCGTTGCTTTATTTCGGCTTGGATTGGGCCACAAGGGCGTTGACCCCCGGGATACCTTCTTGGTATACCATTTAATCAACTAGAGAGACTCAAGACTCATCGCCAGGGTAGAAGAGACTCAGTGTTGCAGGATCTTCCAATTATTGCTTATCTGTATTTCTAACTATTTCAACCAGAATTAAGGCTTCTGTAATATAGCTGAATACCTTCCCAAGAACCTTCTTTATTATTCTACATAGCTACATACACACCTGCCCGTCCCGTGTAGGTCCATCTCAGACACAACCTACCCATCATTTTCCCCGCCCCTTGTAGGTCACATACAATCTACCCAACATTCTCCCAGACCCTTGTAGGTCACATACAACCTATCCAACATTCTCCCCGACCCTTGTAGGTCAGCTACAACCTACCCAACATTCTCCCCGAACCTTGCAGACCAGACACAACCTACCCATCATTCTCCCCGCCCCTTGTAGGTCAGATCCATCCTACCCAACATTCTCCCCGACTCTTGTAGGTCAGCTAAAACCTACCCAACATTCTCCCCGACCCTTGCAGGTCACATACAACCTACCCAACATTCTCCCCGACCCTTGCAGGCCAGACACAACCTATCCAACATTCTCCCCGACCCTTGCAGGCCAGACACAACCTACCCAACATTCTCCCCGACCCTTGCAGGCCAGACACAACCTACCCAACATTCTCCCCGACCCTTGCAGGCCAGACACAACCTACCCAACATTCTCCCCGACCCTTGCAGGCCAGACACAACCTACCCAACATTCTCCCCCTGACTTCCACACTACATATACTCCCGCACGTTTCGCCCAAGTACATCTGTTTGTGACTTGATAATGGCCACTCTGTGGGCGAAACGTCGTCAATAAAGGATCACGTTACACTACATTGGTATTTATATTTCCATTGTATAGGTATTTTTTACCGACGTCTCGGCAGGATCGATCCCCAGGATGCGATACATTATATTCCTCGTTAAACGATTATTTTATTATATTCTCCGTTAAACGATTATTTTATTATATTCCTCGTTAAACGATTATTTTATTATATTCTCCGTTAAACGATTATTTTATTATATTCCTCGTTAAACGAATATTTTATTATATTCCTCGTTAAACGATTACTTTATTATATTCTTCGTTAAACGATTATTTTATTATATTCCCGTTAAACGATTATTTTATTATATTCCTCGTTAAACGATTATTTTATTATATTCTCCGTTAAACGATTATTTTATTATATTCCCGTTAAACGATTATTTTATTATATTCTCCGTTAAACGATTATTTTATTATATTCTCCGTTAAACGATTATTTTATTATATTCCCCGTTAAACGATTATTTTATTATATTCCCCGTTAAACGATTATTTTATTATATTCCTCGTTAAACGATTATTTTATTATATTCCCGTTAAACGATTATTTTATTATATTCTCCGTTAAACGATTATTTTATTATATTCCTCGTTAAACGATTATTTTATTATATTCTCCGTTAAACGATTATTTTATTATATTCTCCGTTAAACGATTATTTTATTATATTCCCGTTAAACGATTATTTTATTATATTCTCCGTTAAACGATTATTTTATTATATTCCCCGTTAAACGATTATTTTATTATATTCTTCGTTAAACGATTATTTTATAATATTCTTCGTTAAACGATTTTTTTATTATATTCTTTGTTAAACGATTATTTTATAATATTCTTCGTTAAACGATTATTTTATTATATTCTTTGTTAAACGATTATTTTATTTTATTCCCCGCTAAACGATTATTTTATTATATTCCCCGTTAAACGATTATTCTATTTTATTTTCCGTTAAACGATTATTTTATAATACTCTTCGTTAAACGATTATTTTATAATACTCTCCGTTAAACGATTATTTTATAATACTCTTCGTTAAACGATTATTTTATAATACTCTTCGTTAAACGATTATTTTATAATATTCTTCGTTAAACGATTATTTTATAATACTCTTCGTTAAACGTTATTTTATAATATTCCCCGTTAAACGGATATTTAATTAGGCCTATAAAAATTTACATGCCTATAAATTTGGGATCCACCATTAATACTGTATAGAAAAACAAGTTACGTCATAACTTCTTGGTTCGGAGTCTGGAGCTTCGCTGCCATAGAAAACCTATATATCCATATATAGGGTATAATATATATATATATATATATATATATATATATATATATATATATATATATATATATATATATATATATATATATATATATATATATATATATTCAGGCTAAATTATTTACATATCAAATCTACAAAAAATGTGAATTTAGTAGATTTTTTATGCTAATTCAATCCAATTATATTTTTCGGCTGTGAAGAATTTTCTGAGATGAGTTGTATGTCGGGATCAATTTGTTTTGGGATCCATAAACTAATTCAGGTTAGGTTAGGTTTGTCAGGAAACAGGATAAGTGTTTCCTGACACGGGTCTTAGTCATATGACGACCCACAACTGGAGCTTTTGGTCACCTGACCGAGGCCTTCCACTGGCTTACCCATCCGCCCCTTTAAAAATAATACTAATCTCAATACTCGGACAAATTTCACTATTCCAGATTAAAAAACATTGTCTGACGTAAGTCTAAATTGCCCACTTTAACGAAAAACAATATTAATTTCCACAGGGGGGTTAGATAACGCTTAACATAGGTAGAAATTGCCTTATTAACTTACTTTTTTCACTGGGGTTTTTGAGAGGCTTCGAAGCAAGCCTATGGAAAGGCTGTAATAATCACAGGTACGAAAAGTTAATTGTCTTAGCAAGACGTGATGAGAAGGTCACCTGTTAGCGTCGCTAGGAATAAGCATCACCGTCTTGTGTTGATAGGATGCTCACAACATCTTCTCCCAGGTCTTGTGTTGCTAGGATGCTCACAGCATCTTCTCCCAGGTCTTGTGTTGATAGGATGCTCACAGCATCTTCTCCCAGGTCTTGTGTTGCTAGGATGCTCACAACATCTTCTCCCAGGTCTTGTGTTGCTAGGATGCTCACAGCATCTTCTCCCAGGTCTTGTGTTGCTAGGATACTCACAGCATCTTCTTCCAGGTCCGAAGACCTCACCTTCAAGGACCACAACAATGCCACTATCACATCTGCGAGGAAACTGATAGGATGAATAATGAGAACATTCAAGACAAGAGATGCCAAGCCAATGATGATCCTTTTTAAATCACTTGTTCTCTCTAGGCTAGAATACTGCTGTACATTAACATCCCCATTCAAGGCAGGTGAAATTGTAGATCTAGAGAATGTACAGAGAACCTTTACTGCACATATAAGTTCCATCAAACACCTTAACTACTGGGAACACTTGGAAGCACTTGACTTATATTCACTGGAGCGCAGGCGAGAGAGATACATCATAATCTACACCTGGAAGATTCTGGAGGGACTGGTCCCTAACCTGCACACAGAAATCACTCCATACGAAAGCAATAGACTTGGCAGACGGTGCAACGTACCCCCAGTGAAGAGTAGGGGCGCCACAGGTACACTAAGAGAAAACACAGTAAGTGTCCGGGGCCCAAGACTGTCCAACAGCCTCCCACCATCCATAAGGGGAATTACCAATAGACCTCTGGTTGTCTTCAAGAGGGAGCTGGACAGATACCTAAAGTCAGTGCCAGATCAGCCGGGCTGTGGTTCGTACGTTGGACTACGTGCGGCCAGCAGTAACAGCCTCGTTGATACGGCCCTGATCCACCGGGAGGCCCTCCAGGTAGACTCCAGGTAGGTCTTGTGTAGCTAGGACGCTCACAGCATCTCCCAGGTCTTGTGTAGCTAGGATGCTCACAGCATCTTCTCCCAGGTCTTGTGTAGCTAGGATGCTCACAGCATCTTCTCCCAGGTCTTGTGTAGCTAGGATGCTCACAGCATCTTCTCCCAGGTCTTGTGTTGCTAGGATGCTCTCAGCATCTTCTCCCAGGTCTTGTGTTGCTAGGATGCTCACAGCATCTTCTCCCAGGTCTTGTGTTGCTAGGAATGCTCACAGCATCTTCTCCCAGGTCTTGTGTAGCTAGGATGCTCACAGCATCTTCTCCCAGGTCTTGTGTTGCTAGGAATGCTCACAGCATCTTCTCCCAGGTCTTGTGTAGCTAGGATGCTCACAGCATCCTCTCCCAGGTCTTGTGTAGCTAGGATGCTCACAGCATCTTCTCCCAGGTCTTGTGTTGCTAATAATGCTAATAGCATCTTCTCCCAGGTCTTGTGTTGCTAGGATGCTCATAGTATCTTCTCCCAGGTCTTGTGTAGCTAGGATGCTCACAGAACTTCTCCCAGGTCTCTCGTTATCTAGGGATGCTGACGGCATCCCCTCCCAGGTCCCCTGTGGTCAGGTTGACGCTGATTTGCCCGTACTGGTGAATTACCCAGTGTGTCATCACAATCAGCGGCTGGAAGAGCCAGGTGCAGTCAACCAGGCGAGAGGTGCTAACACTTACGGTACTCAGACGCAGGTTGAGATGAAAATGCAGTGAGGTTGAGCACTCACCCTGGGGTACCCCCTAGTAGGCTCAGAGATTAGCCTGGGCCATGAGGCTGTGCCCGCCCTACAACGCGCAACGAGTCTGCGCCAGGGAAGGCCAGCCCACTCTCGTAACCAAAAGGTTAGTTTTGTATGTGAGGTGGAACGGGGAGGATGTGCGCTTGGCTCGCTCTATTCAGTGTAACCATGGCAGTGATATAACGAAATGAGGCCCACCGAGAAGCGCAGTAAATGCTCGGAACATGGGTCTATACGGCGATCGTAGCGCGATTACCATGAGCAATCGCAGTCGCCTCAAAATGCCGATCTATCGAAAGTAGCCGATAAAATTACCGCGGACGGAACGTACCAAAGGAACCCCAATTTTTTAATATATTACAACGGTATTGGCGGAAAAGTCCATTTAGACGGCGTGGCCGCCCCCCCGGGTGGGAGTGCCAGCTAGAAAGTTTCTAAAATGAGTGCCAAAGTGTATAGTTATTTGACGGTTTTGGTGGTGGTGTGTGTGGAGGTTATGTGTCTGTGTCCAGCT
>WNWK01006065.1:10000-87500 GCA_009830355.1 Cherax destructor | reverse complement strand
GTAACAACAGGGAGTATCCCCGTGTTTGTGTGTCCGTAACAACAGGAAGTATCCCCGTGTTTGTGTGTCCGTAACAACAGGAAGTATCCCCGTGTTTGTGTGTCCGTAACAACAGGAAGTATCCCCGTGTTTGTGTCCGTAACAACATGGAGTATCCCAGTGTTTGTGTGTCCGTAACAACAGGGAGTATCCCCGTGTTTGTGTCCGTAACAACAGGGAGTATCCCCGTGTTTGTGTGTCCGTAACAACAGGGAGTATCCCCGTGTTTGTGTCCGTAACAACAGGGAGTATCCCCGTGGTTGTGTCCGTAACAACAGGGAGTATCCCCGTGTTTGTGTCCGTAACAACAGGGAGTATCTCCGTGTTTGTGTGTCCGTAACAACAGGGAGTATCTCCGTGTTTGTGTGTCCGTAACAACAGGGAGTATCCCCGTGTTTGTGTGTCCGTAACAGCAATAAGTATCCCCGTGTTCGTGTGTCCGTAACAACAGGGAGTATCCTCGTGTTTGTGTGTCCGTAACAGCAATAAGTATCCCCGTGTTTGTGTGTCCGTAACAACATGGAGTATCCCCGTGTTTGTGTGTCCGTAACAACATGAAGTATCCCCGTGTTTGTGTCCTTTATAGTACGTGTTCGATCCCCGGTACGGGTGACAGCACTGGGTGTTAGTCACCTTACACCTGGTGTCACTGTTCACCTAGCAGTAAGTAGGTACCTGGGTGTTAGTCACCTTACACCTGCTGTCACTTCACCTAGCAGTAAGTAGGTACCTGGGTGTTAGTCACCTTACACCTCCTACCTTTACCTTTGAAGAGTTTCGAGAGTATCTACTCTTTGAGCCCGGCCATGGGCCAGGCTCGTCTGGTGCTTGCCTGGTCAACTAGGCTGGTGCTGCTGGAGGCCTGCTGCCCCACATATCCATCACAGCCTGGTTGATCTGGCACCTTGTGAAGATACTTGTCCAGTTTCCTCTTGAAGGCTTCTACACTGGTTCCAGCGATGTTTCGGATATCTTCTGGTAAGATGTTGAATAGTCTGGGACCCCGGATGTTAATACAGTGCTCCCGTATTGTCCCCACCGCACCCCTGCTCCTCACTGGGTTTATTTTACACTTTCTCCCATATCTCTCACTCCAGTATGTTGTTATGGCAGTGTGCAGATTTGGGACCAGGCCCTCAAGTACTTTCCATGTATATATTATCATGTATCTCTCTCTCCTCCGCTCCAATGAGTACATGTTCAAGACTTGAAGGCGTTCCCAATAATTTAGATGTTTCAATGGCTCAATGTGAGCCGTAAACGATCTCTGGATTTATTCCAGCTCTGCTATTTCTCCTGCCCTGAACGGGGCCGTCAGCACTGAGCAGTATTCTAAGTGAGGGAGCACTAGCGATTTGAATAGTGTCACCATCGGCATTATTTCCCTTGTTTTGAAAGTTCTCAATACCCACCCCGTCATCTTCCTGGCTGTTGTGATCTTTGTCTTGTTATGGTCTTTAAACGACAGATCAGCAGACATAATTATTCCCAAGTCCTTTACGTGTTCCTTTCGTTCTATGTGGTGACCCTCTTGCGTTTTGTATATAGTGTTCCTTTTGAGTTCTTCATTTTTCCATACCTAAGCAGCTGAAACTTATCACCATTGAACGTCATGTTGTTCTCCACTGCCCATGCAAGACCCTGCTTATGTCTTCCTGTAATTTTTCAGTGTCCTCTACCGTAGTGACTTTCATGCTTATTTTAGTGTCATCTGCAAATGATGATACAAAAGTGTGCTGGGTGTTTTTATCTATGTCTGCTATGAGGATGAGAAACAGCAGAGGTGCGGGACAGTGCCTTGGGGCACTGAGCTTTGACCTCGCTGATGCTGGATCTTGCCCTGTTCACTACTACTTTTTGTGTTCTGTGTGTTAGGAACTCAAAAATCCATCTGCCTACCTTCCCAGTAATGCCTATGGCTCTCATTTTGTGCGCTATCACTCCATGATCGCATTTGTCAAACGCCTTTGCAAAATCTGTGTAAATTACATCTGCGTTTTGGTCGTCCTCCAATGCCTCCGTAATTCTGTCATAATGGTTCAGCAGCTGTGACAGGCATGATCGACCCGCTCTAAAGCCATGCTGGTTCGGGTTATGTTGGTTGTGCTGGTCCATGAAGTTTGTAATCTGCCGTCTCATCACTCTTTCAAAGATTTTTATGATGTGAGAAGTGAGGGCTACTGGTCTGTAATTTTTAGCTAGTGCTCTACTACCTCCCTTATGCAAAGGAGCTATGTCTGCACTCTTTAAGGCCTCCGGTATTTCACCTAGATCTAAGCTCTTTCTCCACAGAATACTAAGGGCTCTTGCTAATGGTACTTTGCACTCCTGTCACTGTTCACCTAACAGTAAGTAGGTACCTGGGTGTTTCACCTTACACCTGCTGTCACTGTTCACCTAGCAGTAAGTAGGTACCTGGGCGTTAGTTACCTTACACCTGCTGTCACTGTTCATCTAGCAGTAAGTAGGTACCTGGGAGTTAGTTACCTTACACTTGCTGTCACTGGTCACCTAGCAGTAAGTAGGTACCTGGGTGTTAGTTACCTTACACCTGCTGTCAATGTTCACCTAGCAGTAAGTAGGTACCTGAGTGTTAGTCAACTTACACCTGCTGTGACGTCCTCGATGACCCACTGACTTTCTTGGGTTATCCTGGCTGGCTAACACTCTCTACCCTGGGTTATCCTGGATGGCTAACACTCCCTACCCTGGGTTATCCTGACTGGCTAACACTCCTTACCCTGGGTTATCCTGGCTGGCTAACACTCCCTACCCTGGGTTATCCTGGCTGGCTAACACTCCCTACCCTGGGTTATCCTGGCTGGCTAACACTCCCTACCCTGGGTTATCCTGGCTGGCTAACACTCCCTACCCTGGGTTATCCTGGCTGACTAACACTCCCTACCCTGGGTTAGCCTGGCTGGCTAACACTCCCTACCCTGGGTTATCCTGGCTGGCTAACACTCCCTACCCTGGGTTATCCTGGCTGGCTAACCCTTCCTACCCTGGGTTATCCTGGCTGGCTAACCCTCCCTACCCTAGTTTATCTTGGCTGGCTAACACTCCTACCCTGGGTTATCCTGGCTGGCTAACCCTCCCTACCCTGGGTTATCCTAACTGGCTAACACCCCTTATCCTGGCTGGCTAACCCTCTCTACCCTGGGTTATCCTGGCTGGCTAACCCTCCCTACCCTGGGTTATCCTGGCTGGCTAACACTCCCTACCCTGGGTTATCCTGGCTGGCTAACTCTCCCTACCCAGGGTTATCCTGGCTGGCTAACACTCCCTACCCTGGGTTATCCTGGCTGGCTAACCCTCTCTACCCTGGGTTATCCTGGCTAGCTAACCCTCCCTACCCTGGGTTATCCTGGCTGGCTAACACTCCCTACCCTGGGTTATCCTGGGTAGCTAACTCTCCTTACCCTGGGTTATTCTGGCTGGCTAATCCTCCGGGGTTAAAAATCCCACCAATTATCTTATCTTCCAATGGTTGAAAGCGTTAGTAAAATAATATTTTATACGTTATTTAACGTACGCAAATACGGAAGTTTTTTTGGATAAATTCGGAAGTTGTGTTGGGAAATATGGACGTTTTATGGGTAAATACTTAATTTTTATGGGTAAATACCTAAGTTTTATGGGTGAATACGGATGTTTTATGGGTAAATACGGAAGTTTTATTTGTAAATACGGAAGTTTTATTGGTGAATACGGGAGTTTTATGTGTAAATACTGGAGTTTTATGGGTAAATACGATAGTTTTATTGGTAAATACGGGAGTTTTGTGGGTAAATACGGAAGTTTTATGGGCAAATACGGAAGCTTTATTGGTAAATACGGAAGATTTATGGGTAAATACGGAAGTTTTATTGGTAAATACGGAAGTTTTATTTGTAAATACGGAAGTGTTATGGGTGAAAACTAATATTTTATTGGTAAATACGGAAGTTTTATGGGTAAATACAAAAGTTTTATGAGTAAATACGGAAGTGTTATGGGTGAATACGGATATTTTATTGGTAAATACGGAAATTTTATGGGTAAATACGGAAGTGTTGTGGGTGAATACGGATATTTTATGGGTAAATACAGAAGTTTTATTTGTAAATACGGAAGTTTTATGGGTAAATACAGAAGTTTTGTTTGTAAATACGGAAGTGTTATGGGTAAATACGGAAGTGTTATGTTTAAATACGGAAGTGTTATGGGTAAATACGGAAATGTTATGGGTAAATACGGAAGTGTTATGTTTAAATACGGAAGTGTTATGGGTAAATACGGAAGTGTTATGTTTAAATACGGAAGTGTTATGTTTAAATACGGAAGTGTTATGGGTAAATACGGAAGTGATATGGGTAAATACGGAAGTGTTATGGGTAAATACGAAAGTGTTATAGGTAAATACGGAAGTGTTATGGGTAAATACGGAAGTGTTATGGGTAAATACGGAAGTGTTATGGGTAAATACGGAAGTGTTATGGGTAAATACGGAAGTGTTATGGGTAAATACGGAAGTGTTATGGGTAAATACGGAAGTGTTATGGGTAAAGCTCTACGCTTGACACGGGGGGTGAGAGACGAGGCTAAAATGTACTCCAATCCTCCATCACCCTGCCATCCTCAGAACAATCCTCTATCCTCCATCACCCTGCCATCCTCAGAACAATCCTCTATCCTCCATCACCCTGCCATCCTCAGAACAATCCTCTATCCTCCATCACCCTGCCATCCTCAGAACAATCCTCTATCCTCCATCACTCTGCCATCCTCAGAACAATCCTCTATCCTCCATCACCCTGCCATCCACTGAACGACCAACACCCTGCCATCCACTGAACGACCAACACCCTGCCATCCACTAAACGACCATCACCCTGCCATCCACTGAACGACCAACACCCTGCCATCCACTGAACGACCATCACCCTGCCATCCACTGAACGACCAACACTGCCATCCACTGAACGACCATCACCCTATCATCCACTGAAGGACCCTGGCGGTTTTAACGCTCCCTGGTCATTACAGCACTCCACAGCCGCGTCCACTACGGTAATTGGGGGGTTGTATTGGGGTTTAATGATGGCTGGCAGCAGAATTTATGTGATGGCTTTGTTTTACCGGTTCTTAGTATGTGGTTGTGCGCTGTGTCGCGCGCCGCGCACCGCTACGGCTACTGCTTACTAAACAACACTGCCTCTATAGTCCAACATAACCCCTCCCCCCTTCCTTGTATTCTGGAGTTTGCATTTTGTATGGCTGGGTGTGTGTTGAAGAAACACATCGGCCGATTCCCACCCTGTCTTGGTGGCCACCCTGCCTTGGTGGCCACCAAGACAGGGTGGCCCGAAAAAGAAAAACTTTCATCATCATTCACTCCATCACTGTCTTGCCAGAGGGGTGCTTTACACTACAGTTATAAAACTGCAACATTAACACCCCTCCTTCAGAGTGCAGACACTGTACTTCCCATCTCCAGGACTCAAGTCCGGCCTGCCGGTTTCCCTGAATCCCTTCATAAATGTTACTTTGCTCACACTCCAACAGCACGTCAAGTATTAAAAACCATTTGTCTCCATTCACTCCTATCAAATACGCTCACACATGCTTGCTGGAAGTCCAAGCCCCTCGCACACAAAACCTCCTTTACCCCCTCCCTCCAACCTTTCCTAGGCCGACCCCCTACCCCGCCTTCCCTCTTTAAATGTATAAGAGATTTTTTTTTAAAAAGGACTTAATTCTAAATGACTTTTTGCTAATTGACCAATTTACCTATTCGGCACGACCCTGATGGAGCCACTATGGTACCCTGGAAGGATGGTAAGCAGATTACCTGGGACTACACCTGTGCCGCCACATTGGCAGACACCTACTTGCCATACTCCGTAGGTGAAAGGGGTGGAGCTGCCAGCCACAGGGAGACCCAGAAGACTCGCAAATATGAAGGTCTTTCCCCTTGCTATAACTTCATCCCAATAGGTGGTATATATGAGATCTATATATATATATATATATATATATATATATATATATATATATATATATATATATATATATATATATATATATATGTCGTGCCGATTAGGTAAAACTGGTCAATTACCAAGAACTCATTTAAAATTAAGTCCTTTCTAAAATTTTCTCTTATACGTTTAAAGATATATTTTTTCATTAATGTCAATGTAAAAATTTATAATTTTGTACCAAGAGAAACTTTGAAAACTTACCTGACTTATTATAAAAAGAGCAATTTAATTTAGCCTAACCCAACTAAATATATTTTAGATACTTTTACAATAATTTAATAATAAACAAACACAATGATTATTGCGAAATTATTGCATACACAAATTTTCGCTTGTCTTATATGGCAAGAAGAGCGTTGCTATTTAAGCCAAAATCGTAAGTTTTACCTATTCGGCCCCGCATATATATATACACACACCTTGAGGTGTATGTTTCTGTGTATATAGGCTGATAAACCACCAACATTGTTTTGTATTTGTTTTTCTTGTCTATTTATCCAGTGCCCTCTTGAAGACAGCTGCGGGTCTATTGGTAATCCCTTCTATAAGACGACCATCTCACCTCCCTTCCTTCTTCCTTCCTTGGTTATGGTAATTCACAAGTGATAGTAACTCCAGATCTGCTGGAAGGATATTTTTTTGAAGATGTCGTAGCTGTTGAACCTGTGGTGGAATTACACTAGCCGACTGGTGTGGGTGGCATCCTGGGAGACAAAATTAACCTAAGTTGCGGGAAATGGTCTACATAACCAGGGACTTTCTATATAGTATGTCATTGATGTCAGCTATGGTCTGTATAAGTTGTACCATCTGCTGGTACAAATAAACATAATATTTGATATACCTTTGAAGAGTTTCGAGAGTATCTACTCTCTGAGCCCGGCCATGGGCCAGGCTCGTCTGGTGCTTGCCTGGTCAACCAGGCTGTTGCTGCTGGAGGCCCGCTGCCCCACATATCCATCACAGCCTGGTTGATCTGGCACCTGGTGAAGATATTTGTCCAGTTTCCTCTTGAAGGCTTCTACACTGGTTCCAGCCGTGTTTCTGATATCTTCTGGTAAGATGTTGAATAGTCTGGGACCCCGGATGTTAATACAGTGTTCCCGTATTGTCCCCACAGCACCCCTGCTCCTCACTGGGTTTATTTTACACTTTCTCCCATATCTCTCACTCCAGTATGTTGTTATAGCAGTGTGCAGATTTGGGACCAGGCCCTCAAGTACTTTCCAGGTATATATTATCATGTATCTCTCTCTCCTCCGCTCCAATGAGTACATGTTCAAGACTTGAAGGCGTTCCCAATAATTTAGATGTTTCAATGGCTCAATGTGAGCCGTAAACGATCTCTGGATTTGTTCCAGCTCTGCTATTTCTCCTGCCCTGAACGGGGCCGTCAGCACTGAGCAGTATTCTAAGTGAGGGAGCACTAGCGATTTGAATAGTGTCACCATCGGCATTATTTCCCTTGTTTTGAAAGTTCTCAAACCCACCCCGTCATCTTCCTGGCTGTTGTGATCTTTGTCTTGTTATGGTCTTTAAAAGACAGATCAGCAGACATAATTATTCCCAAGTCCTTTACGTGTTCCTTTCGTTCTATGTGGTGACCCTCTTGCGTTTTGTATATAGTGTTCCTTTTGAGTTCTTCATTTTTCCATACCTAAGCAGCTGAAACTTATCACCATTGAACGTCATGTTGTTCTCCACTGCCCATTGGAAGACCTTGCTTATGTCCTCCTGTAATTTTTCAGTGTCCTCTACCGTAGTGACTTTCATGCTTATTTTAGTGTCATCTGCAAATGATGATACAAAAGTGTGCTGGGTGTTTTTATCTATGTCTGCTATGAGGATGAGAAACAGCAGAGGTGCCAGGACAGTGCCTTGGGGCACTGAGCTTTTGACCTCGCTGATGCTGGATCTTGCCCTGTTCACTACTACTTTTTGTGTTCTGTGTGTTAGGAACTCAAAAATCCATCTGCCTACCTTCCCCGTAATGCCTATGGCCCTCATTTTGTGCGCTATCACTCCATGATCGCATTTGTCAAACGCCTTTGCAAAATCTGTGTAAATCACATATGCGTTTTGGTCGTCCTCCAACGCCTCCGTAATTCTGTCATAATGGTTCAGCAGCTGTGACAGGCATGATCGTCCCGCTCTAAAGCCATGCTGGTTCGGGTTATGTTGGTTGTGCTGGTCCATGAACTTTGTATATTTTTGGTTGTGATTTACATATGTTTAGTCCGTCAGTCTTGATTTACTGTACACGTCGACTCCAGTGTGAGGGACTGATTACCTCAAACACCTCAACTCCACCGTTCTTCTGTGAATTGGACTGAAGAAACCACTGGCTGGCGAAAAGTTTCCTCAAAGATTCCCAAATGTTTAGAAGAGGTGGTAAGGGCGAGACGTAGCAGTACCATGGAGTATGTCACACTTATTTATTCTGGAGACTGCCTCCCCGGCTCCATGATCACCATTGCTGCCTTGCGCTGCTCGTCTTACCCAATTGGGTAGTTTGTATGCAGCCACAAACAAGCCTTAACCGTTTCTGAATTCTGCAATGGGATCAATGAGGCTTCAGATTCCTGGGATGCTGAGCTAGACTACTTCGTAGCAATGATGCTCTCTAAAGTTGCCAGCCTCGTATAATGGTGAGCCATTTTTAAGAGTTTCCCCTACTCCACAACCCTGGCCCTGGACCAGGTTTGTCTGGTGGTGGTAGCCTAGTTAGCCAGGTTGTTGGTGCTGGTGGTCCTGAACCAGGCTTGTCTGGTGGTGGTAGCCTAGTTAACCAGGTTGTTGGTGCTGGTGGTCCTGGACCAGGCTTGTCTGGTGGTGTTAGCCTAGTTAACCAGGTTGTTGGTGCTGGTGGTCCTGGACCAGGCTTGTCTGGTGGTGTTAGCCTAGTTAGCCAGGTTGTTAGTGCTGGTGGTCCTGGACCAGGCTTGTCTGGTTGTGTAGCCTAGTTAGCCAGGTTGTTGGTGCTGGTGGTCCTGGACCAGGCTTGTCTGGTGGTGGTAGCCTAGTTAACCAGGTTGTTGGTGCTGGTGGTCCTGGACCAGGCTTGTCTGGTGGTGTTAGCCTAGTTAACCAGGTTGTTGGTGCTGGTGGTCCTGGACCAGGCTTGTCTGGTGGTGGTAGCCTAGTTAGCCAGGTTGTGGGTGCTGGTGGTCCTGGACCAGGCTTGTCTGGTGGTGTTAGCCTAGTCAACCAGGTTGTTGGTGCTGGTGGTCTTGGGCCTGGCTTGTCTGGTGCTTGCCTGGTCAACCCTAAAGTTGCTTGCCTCGTATAATATTCCTTTTCAGTGATCCCCACTCCTGGCACTAGGCCAGACTTATCTGGTACTTTCCTGGTCAACCAGATTGTTGCTGCTGGCTGCCCACTGTCCCACATATCCACCAGGTTAGGTCAGGTCAGTCAGGAAACAGCACAAGTGATTCCTGTCGCGGGTCATATATGATGACCCACAGCTGGAGCTTTTGGTCATCTGACCGAGGCCTTCCGCTGGCTTACCCCTCC
This sequence comes from Cherax destructor, assembly GCA_009830355.1. Taxonomy (NCBI): domain Eukaryota; kingdom Metazoa; phylum Arthropoda; class Malacostraca; order Decapoda; family Parastacidae; genus Cherax; species Cherax destructor. Next base: position 77,919 of record WNWK01006065.1, on the reverse strand, counting down.
ACCCCCTTTAAAAATTAGGGTTACAATTGTGAGATACGGAAGCCAAGACTAATATAAAGCCTAATAACCTAACTTAATCAAAATTTGGAAAAGGCAAAAATACGGCGGGTAGAAACTACGTATGATTTGCTGGCATCTTGGACACTGTCGAAGATGTAGACGTTTCGCTCAGATTTCCCTGTGTTTCTGAAGTGATGAGGACAGTTCGGTAGTGTTTCGTGGCCTGCTTGGTAACGCACTCGCCTCACGCACTGAGGCCCGGGGTTCGATCCCCGGATTACACCTGTTCACCTAGCAGTAAGTAGGTACCTGGGTGTTAGTCGGCTTACACCTGCTGTCAGTGTTCACCTAGTAAGTAGGTACCTGGGTGTTAGCCACCTTACACCTGCTGCCACTGTTCACTTAGCAGTAAGTAGGTACCTGGGTGTTAGTCGGATTACACCTGCTGTCAGTGTTCACCTAGCAGTAAGTAGGTACCTGGGTGTTAGTCGGATTACACCTGCTGTCAGTGTTCACCTAGCAGTAAGTAGGTACCTGGGTGTTAGTCGGCTTACACCTGCTGTCACTGTTCACCTAGCAGTAAGTAGGTACCTGGGTGTTAGTGAACTGGTGTGGGTCGCATCCTGGGGAACAAGATTGAGGACCACAATGGAAATAAGCCACACCCCTTGATGGTACGCTTGGGTTATCTTGGGGGGCTAACCTTTCGGGGTTAGCTATCATACGATAGCTAACCCCTGGTCGGTCAGGAGCCCTGGTCAACACTAGAGGCAACTAGGTGAGGAAACTCGCCGGTACTGATCCTGTGACCCGGCAAACTAGGTACGGTGGACGCTAGAAGAATCGACCAGAATAACTTAATCGTAAGTCGTTTTTACGATTCGTGAGAAGTTGATGTAGACAGCCCTTCGTGGACCGCATTTGTGGTCACAGTGGTGGCCCGTGCTAACCTTCCTATGGTGTATAAATACGTACACATACCTAGTTGGATTAATTTTATTGTAGCTGATAAATAGACACTGGCCCAGTGGATAACGCACGACTCGCCGCGAGTTCAGTCACCACCCGTACCGTGGTTTGGAGAGACCTGACTCCAGTTCTAGGGGCTGGGAAAAATTGAAGTTACAGGAGGACACAGGTTATTACACAGAGACACATCAGTAGCTAGATTAAAACTAAGCCAGTGCAGGTTACTTAATATAAGTATCAGTCCCGAGGACTACATGACGATTAAGACATGTTGAAACGTTTCCCCTATACAGTAGCCTTCTTCAGTCAAATACAGAAGCAGCAGGTATAGTAGTAAAGAGATGTAGTCAGTCCACCAGCCTTGGAGAAAAAGTATTTGAGGTGGTCAGTCCCTCAGAGAAGAGTTCCATGGTCTGGAACAAGGTGGTCAGTGCCTCAGAGAAGAGTTCCATGGTCTGGAACAAGGTGGTCAGTGCCTCAGAGAAGAGTTCAGCTTCATGGTCTGGAACAAGGTGGTCAGTCCCTCAGAGAAGAGTTCCATGGTCTGGAACAAGGTGGTCAGTGCCTCAGAGAAGAGTTCCATGGTCTGGAACAAGGTGGTCAGTCCCTCAGAGAAGAGTTCCATGGTCTGGAACAAGGTGGTCAGTCCCTCAGAGAAGAGTTCAGCACCATGGTCTGGAACAAGGTGGTCAGTACCTCAGAGAAGAGTTCAGCTTCATGGTCTGGAACAAGGTGGTCAGTACCTCAGAGAAGAGTTCAGCTTCATGGTCTGGAACAAGGTGGTCAGTACCTCAGAGAAGAGTTCAGCTTCATGGACTGGAACAAGGTGGTCAGACCCTCAGAGAAGAGTTCAGCTTCATGGTCTGGAACAAGGTGGTCAGTCCCTCAGAGAAGAGTTCAGCTTCATGGTCTGGAACAAGGTGGTCAGTACCTCAGAGAAGAGTTCAGCTTCATGGTCTGGAACAAGGTGGTCAGTACATCAGAGAAGAGTTCAGCACCATGGTCTGGAACAAGGTGGTCAGTACCTCAGAGAAGAGTTCAGCTTCATGGTCTGGAACAAGGTGGTCAGTACCTCAGAGAAGAGTTCAGCACCATGGTCTGGAACAAGGTAGTCAGTGCCTCAGAGAAGAGTTCCATGGTCTGGAACAAGGTGGTCAGTACCTCAGAGAAGAGTTCAGCTTCATGGTCTGGAACAAGGTGGTCAGTGCCTCAGAGAAGAGTTCAGCTTCATGGTCTGGAACAAGGTGGTCAGTGCCTCAGAGAAGAGTTCAGCTTCATGGTCTGGAACAATATGAAGGTGACACATGAGAATGGAGTCTTAAATAGTGTCGAAGGTGAGCTGGAAGATCTGGAAGACGGTGTAGGGGACGGTTATAAGTACAACCCGTACACCCTGGCTACTGGAGAGTCAGGAGTAGAGTGAGGCTACTGGCTTACCCTGGCTACTGGAGAGTCAGGAGTAGAGTGACGCTACTGGCTTACCCTGGCTACTGGAGAGTCAGGAGTAGAGTGACGCTACTGGCTTACTCTGGCTACTGGAGAGTCAGGAGTAGAGTGACGCTACTGGCTTACTCTGGCTACTGGAGAGTCAGGAGTAGAGTGACGCTACTGGCTTACCCTGGCTACTGGAGAGTCAAGAGTAGAGTGACGCTACTGGCTTACCCTGGCTACTGGAGAGTCAGGAGTAGAGTGACGCTACTGGCTTACCCTGGCTACTGGAGAGTCAGGAGTAGAGTGACGCTACTGGCTTACCCTGGCTACTGGAGAGTCAGGAGTAGAGTGATGCTACTGGCTTACTCTGGCTACTGGAGAGTCAGGAGTAGAGTGACGCTACTGGCTTACCCTGGCTACTGGAGAGTCAGGAGTAGAGTGATGCTACTGGCTTACCCTGGGTACTGGAGAGTCAGGAGTAGAGTGATGCTACTGGCTTACCCTGGCTACTGGAGAGTCAGGAGTAGAGTGACGCTACTGGCTTACCCTGGCTACTGGAGAGTCAGGAGTAGAGTGATGCTACTGGCTTACCCTGGCTACTGGAGAGTCAGGAGTAGAGTGATGCTACTGGCTTACCCTGGCTACTGGAGAGTCAGGAGTAGAGTGACGCTACTGGCTTACCCTGGCTACTGGAGAGTCAGGAGTAGAGTGATGCTACTGGCTTACCCTGGCTACTGGAGAGTCAGGAGTAGAGTGAGCTACTGGCTTACCTGGCTACTGAGAGTCAGGAGTAGAGTGAGCTATGGCTTACCTGGCTACTGGAGAGTCAGGAGTAGAGTGACGCTACTGGCTTACCCTGGCTACTGAGAGTCAGGAGTAGAGTGACGCTACTGGCTTACTCTGGCTACTGGAGAGTCAGGAGTAGAGTGACGCTACTGGCTTACTCTGGCTACTGGAGAGTCAGGAGTAGAGTGACGCTACTGGCTTACTCTGGCTACTGGAGAGTCAGGAGTAGAGTGAGCTACTGGCTTACCCTGGCTACTGGAGAGTCAGGAGTAGAGTGAGCTACTGGCTTACTCTGGCTACTGGAGAGTCAGGAGTAGAGTGACGCTACTGGCTTACCCTGGCTACTGGAGAGTCAGGAGTAGAGTGAGCTACTGGCTTACTCTGGCTACTGGAGAGTCAGGAGTAGAGTGACGCTACTGGCTTACCCTGGCTACTGGAGAGTCAGGAGTAGAGTGACGCTACTGGCTTACCCTGGCTACTGGAGAGTCAAGAGTAGAGAGACGCTACTGGCTTACCCTGGCTACTGGAGAGTCAGGAGTAGAGTGACGCTACTGGCTTACTCTGGCTACTGGAGAGTCAGGAGTAGAGTGACGCTACTGGCTTACCCTGGCTACTGGAGAGTCAGGAGTAGAGTGATGCTACTGGCTTACCCTGGCTACTGGAGAGTCAGGAGTAGAGTGATGCTACTGGCTTACCCTGGCTACTGGAGAGTCAGGAGTAGAGTGACGCTACTGGCTTACCCTGGCTACTAGAGAGTCAGGAGTAGAGTGACACTACTGGCTTACCCTGGCTACTGGAGAGTCAGGAGTAGAGTGACGCTACTGGCTTACTCTGGCTACTGGAGAGTCAGGAGTAGAGTGACGCTACTGGCTTACTCTGGCTACTGGAGAGTCAGGAGTAGAGTGACGCTACTGGCTTACCCTGGCTACTGGAGAGTCAGGAGTAGAGTGAATCTACTGGCTTACTCTGGCTACTGGAGAGTCAGGAGTAGAGTGACGCTACTGGCTTACCCTGGCTACTGGAGAGTCAGGAGTAGAGTGACGCTACTGGCTTACCCTGGCTACTGGAGAGTCAGGAGTAGAGTGATGCTACTGGCTTACTCTGGCTACTGGAGAGTCAGGAGTAGAGTGAGGCTACTGGCTTACCCTGGCTACTGGAGAGTCAGGAGTAGAGTGACGCTACTGGCTTACCCTGGCTACTGGAGAGTCAAGAGTAGAGAGACGCTACTGGCTTACCCTGGCTACTGGAGAGTCAGGAGTAGAGTGACGCGACTGGCTTACTCTGGCTACTGGAGAGTCACGAGTAGAGTGACGCTACTGGCTTACCCTGGCTACTGGAGAGTCAGGAGTAGAGTGATGCTACTGGCTTACTCTGGCTACTGGAGAGTCAGGAGTAGAGTGACGCTACTGGCTTACCCTGGCTACTAGAGAGTCAGGAGTAGAGTGATGCTACTGGCTTACCCTGGCTACTGGAGAGTCAGGAGTAGAGTGATGCTACTGGCTTACTCTGGCTACTGGAGAGTCAGGAGTAGAGTGACGCTACTGGTTTACCCTGGCTACTGGAGAGTCAGGAGTAGAGTGATGCTACTGGCTTACTCTGGCTACTGGAGAGTCAGGAGTAGAGTGACGCTACTGGCTTACCCTGGCTACTGGAGAGTCAGGAGTAGAGTGACGCTACTGGCTTACCCTGGCTACTGGAGAGTCAGGAGTAGAGTGATGCTACTGGCTTACCCTGGCTACTGGAGAGTCAGGAGTAGAGTGACGCTACTGGCTTACCCTGGCTACTAGAGAGTCAGGAGTAGAGTGACACTACTGGCTTACCCTGGCTACTGGAGAGTCAGGAGTAGAGTGACGCTACTGGCTTACCCTGGCTACTGGAGAGTCAACCCTGGCTACTGGAGAGTCAGGAGTAGAGTGATGCTACTGGCTTACTCTGGCTACTAGAGAGTCAGGAGTAGAGTGACGCTACTGGCTTACCCTGGCTACTGGAGAGTCAGGAGTAGAGTGACGCTACTGGATTACCCTGGCTACTTGAGAGTCAGGAGTAGAGTGACGCTACTGGCTTACCCTAGCTACTGGAGAGTCAGGAGTAGAGTGACGCTACTGGCTTACCCTGGCTACTGGAGAGTCAGGAGTAAAGTGACGCTACTGGCTTACCCTGGCTACTAGAGAGTCAGGAGTAGAGTGACGCTACTGGCTTACTCTGGCTACTGGAGAGTCAGGAGTAGAGTAACGCTACTGGCTTACCCTGGCTACTGGAGAGTCAGGAGTAGAGTGACGCTACTGGCTTACCCTGGCTACTGGAGAGTCAGGAGTAGAGTGACACTACTGGCTTACCCTGGCTATTGGAGAGTCAGGAGTAGAGTGGCTTACTCTGGCTACTAGGTAGACATGACGCTACTGGCTTACACTGGCTACTAGGTAAACCTGATGCTACTGTCTGGTATGGGCCAGTAGTCCTGCTGCAGTGCTCCTTCTTTATGTTCTTAATTTCACAAACAACCTGCATGTGACAGAGGCCCTCGTGACGACGTTTCGCTCACGCGGTGACTTGTAAATGTTCTAAGTTGGATTGGAACGTCGTGGTAACTTCCTATTTGATGGGTATTTGTGTACTGTTCCAGCCACGGTTCTGCGCCCTTAAAAAATATATATATTCTTGTGCATTTGCCCTATTTTTGAAGTTAGCTGAAATATTTGTTCAACAGTGCTTGCCCATATAGCTTCTAAAATTCTATAAATTATTTCTAAACCTAAATGTGCGATCTGTCCCCGGGAGAGGCCTGGCACCCAGGATGGCGTCCCAGGCCAGACTGTAATTCAGTCGCGGGTATATCACTGGTAGAAGATTGTTGGAACGTGTTTATTGAGACAAAAAAGCTTGGCCAGTGGGCCAAGAATGGACCAAAAGGGTTCTTTCAAGTGTACTGGACGAAGGTGAGGGGAAAAAAGTTGGACCCTCTGAAAATTGGGTAATGGACAGCTGACGGATAACGAACTGGAAATGTGTTCTCTATTTAATAACTATTTTTGTCAGTCTTTACACAAGAAGACGTAAATGAGATTCCAGAAATTAACAATTATTCAGTTCCTGAAGAATTCAAATTAACTAATATTACTGTCACGAGGGACATGGTTATCAAACAGATAGATAAACTGAAGCAAAATAAGTCCCCAGGACCCGACGAGTTGTTTTCCAGGGTACTTAAAGAATGCAAGGTGGAACTTAGTCAGTCATTAACGAATGTGTTTAATACGTCCATCCTAACTGGTGTTGTGCCAGAGATGTGGAAGATAGCTAATGTAGTTCATATATTCAAATCAGGGGATAAGTCAATTCCATCAAATTACCGTCCAATAAGCCTCACATCTATAGTAGGCAAATTATTAGAATCAATTATAGCTGATATTATTATAAGTCACCTTGAAGAACATAATTTGATTAATGAATCTCAGCATGGGTTCACGAGAGGTCGTTCCTGCCTGACAAATTTACTGACGTTTTTCAATAAAACATTTGAGGCAGTAGACAGTGATAAAGAATATGATATAGTTTACTTGGATTTCAGTAAGGCCTTCGATAGAGTACCTCACAAGAGACTCTTAAGAAAGGTGGCAGCTCATGGTATAGGAGGTAAAGTTCTAGCATGGATAGAGGCATGGCTTACCAATAGAAAGCAGAGAGTTTCCATTAATGGGGTCAAATCTGAATGGGGATTAGTCACTAGTGGCGTTCCACAAGGATCAGTTTTAGGCCCATTGTTGTTCATAATTTACATTAATGACTTTGATGAAGGAATTACAAGTGAAATGAACAAATTTGCTGATGATACAAAAATAGGCCGAATGATTCATTCTGAGGAGGATACCAGTGAACTCCAGGAGGATTTGGACAAATTAATGTCTTGGTCTGAAAAGTGGCAGATGAAGTTCAATGTGGACAAGTGTAAGGTGCTAGTCCTTGGTAATGAAAATATCCCTCGAATTTATAAACTAGGTGAAGTAGAGCTTGATCATACAGAATGTGAAAAAGACTTGGGAGTCATGGTAAGCAGGAATCTAAAGCCAAGACAACAGTGCCTAAGTGTGCGCAATAAGGCTAACAGATTACTAGGATTTATTTCAAGAAGTATAAGCAACAGAAGTCCAAAAGTTATTTTACAGCTCTATACATCACTAGTGAGACCTCACTTAGATTATACAGCCCTATACATCACTAGTGAGGCCTCACTTGTATTATACAGCTGTATACATCACTAGTGAGGCCTCACTTGTATTATACAGCTGTATACATCACTAGTGAGGCCTCACTTGTATTATACAGCTGTATACATCACTAGTGAGGCCTCACTTGTATTATACAGCTGTATACATCACTAGTGAGGCCTCACTTGTATTATACAGCTGTATACATCACTAGTGAGGCCTCACTTGTATTATACAGCTGTATACATCACTAGTGAGGCCTCACTTGTATTATACAGCTGTATACATCACTAGTGAGGCCTCACTTGTATTATACAGCTGTATACATCACTAGTGAGGCCTCACTTGTATTATACAGCTGTATACATCACTAGTGAGGCCTCACTTGTATTATGCAGCTCAGTTTTGGTCTCCTTACTACAGGATGGATATAAATTCATTGGAGAACATACAAAGAAGAATGACTAAAATGATTTACAGTATAAGAAATCTCCCGTATGAAGATAGACTTAGAGCGTTGAATCTCCACTCTCTGGAGAGACGTAGAATGAGGGAAGATATCATCGAGGTGTACAAGTGGATGATAGGCATAAACAAAGGAGATATTAATAAAATACTGAGGATATCGAACCAAGTAAGAACCAGAAATAACGGATTTAAATTGGATAAATTTAGATTTAGAAAGGACATAGGCAAGTACTGGTTTTCGAACAGAGTTGTAGATGCGTGGAACAATCTTCCGAGTAGGGTGATAGAGGCTAGGACCTTGGGTGGCTTTAAAAAGAGATTGGACAAATATATGAGTGGGAGGGGCTTGGTTTGATTGGTGTCGTGAGTACGGGAATAAATTCTTGGTTAGTTTTGGGTAGTGGTGGTTTTGATAAGGACTTGCCTTGTATGAGCCAGTAGGCCTTCTGCAGTGTTCCTCTATTCTTATGTTCTTACGTGCCCGTCCAGGAGGTTGCGTGGCTCGTACGGGTGTAGCACAATTTACCCATATATGATGATGAGGGGTTTAAATATTAAGAAAATATTGAAAGCGACTAAAGGGCGAATGTTTGAAATTGACGGCAGTGTTGTCCCTGCCCCTGGCAGTGAACACTGTGAGTGTTAGCCCGCCCGGCAGTGGCAGCCGCATTGTTTCCCTTTGTTTGCTGGAAAAGTTATTGGTTGTATACACGGGGGAGAGTTTGGACACGCACATTGCTGTTCATTTGGTGTTTATCATGCACTCCGTGCGTGTGTGGCCCATGCCAAGTGCGCATGATGCGCACCGCTGGCCCACTACTCAGGATTTCCTCTCTTGAACTCAAGGCACTGGATCACTAGTCAGCCTCCAGACCACTTCTTATTGTAAGTCGTGTCCGTGTTGCATTATTCTTGTGTTTAATGTTAATACATACATATACACGGCCAAGTGTCTATCGACATTGCTTTTGACAACTAGTAACTACTACTAGTACTAGTATTAGTACTACTACTAGTACTAGTACTACCATTACTACACACAATGGAAATAAGTCTGACTTTTTCCTGGCTTATTCTAAGTAATTTACAAAATGATAATTGTACGGGGGCTGGTCACAGACCTTGCCCCGGGGGCGTTGACCCCCGAAACCCTCTCCAGGTATATGGACCTGTGCCTAAATATAACTTACACAAACGTATGTGTGTACTCACCTTTATGTGGTTGCAGGGGTCGAGTCATAGCTCCTGGCCCCGCCTCTTCACTGGCCGCTACTGGGTCACTCTCCCTGCGCCATGAGGTTTATCATACCTCTTCTTGTAGCTATGAATGGATCCTGCCTCCACTACATCACTTCCTAAGCTATTCCACTTCCTGACCACTGTGTGTGTGTGTGTATGTGTGTGTGTGTGTGTGTGTGTGTTTGTGTGTGTGTGTGTGTGTGTGTAAAATATACTGAGAGGAAATGATAAACACTTAAGGGTTTCCTTCCACGCTTTGTCAAGAGCTATGGTATGTTGCTATTGCAGCAATTGAAATTCTCCGAGGAAGGTAGGGATGTGTGTCTAGCAATACTAACATATGCTTTATTTTCTGGGATCAGTGTAGCACACTTGACTCAGCCTTTTTCAGTTCAGTAATATATAGTAATATACACCATGCTTGGGTATTTAGTAATGTATACAGGAGAAGGGGGTTACTAGCCCCTTGTTCCCGGCATTTTAGTCGCCTCTTACGACACTCTTGACTTACGAAGGAAGACTTTAGGGAGATATTTAGGTAAGTACTATACAGACGCATTACAGCGAGCTTAAAATAATAATTTAGCTAAGTGTATAATTTAAAATCAGAAACACTGTATCAACATGCATGGACCAAGACTGTTCAACATCTTACCAGAAGATATCAGAAACACTGCTGGAACAAGTGTAGAAGTCTGCAAGAGCAAACTGGACAAGTATCTTCACCAGATCAACCAGGCTGTGATGGATATGTGGGTCAGTGGACCACCAGCAACAACAACTTGGTTGATCAGGCTTGCACCAGACGAGCTGGTCATGGACCACCACCAACAACAACCTGGTTGACCAGGCTAGCACCAGACAAGCCTGGTCCAGGACCACCAGCAACAACCTGGTTGACCAGGCTAGCATCAGACGAGCCTGGTCCATGGCCGGGTTTCCAGAGTATAAAAACTCTCGCAACTGATCAAAGGTATATGAAAGGTTGATCCTACGATACTCATCACCTGTAAAGCTAAGGGACTGATTACCTCACATTCTGTATACTTCTACAGTCGTTATTTAAGCTAAAAGATAGTTAGATAAACACACACAAGTGGGAGGGGTTGGCCTCACTCTCGAGTTAATACTTATCAAAGCTTATTCCTTGAGTAAGAGAGATAATATGTTAGGAGGACATCTTTTAGTGGGTTTGTATTTAAGAAGGACCTGCCAGGTATGGGCCAGTAGGCCTACTGCAGTGTTCCTCCTGCATTATGCCCTCGTATTGATCAAGTTCCTGGAGGGCGAAACGTCTACAAATTAAATATATCCAGAGGTTGCACACTTGTCCTTTGATATACCTTTGAAGAGTTCCGAGAGTCTACTCCAGGAGCCCGGCCATGGGCCAGGCTTGTCTGGAGCTAGCCTGGTCAACCAGTGTCTGATTCTGCACCTGTGCTCTGCTAGCACCCAGCTATGATAACCACTCGTTCAAGTGGCCTATTTGTGGTCCCCGTATTACGTATATACGTAATAATAAGAGTTACACGAGGAATTCACTGCATCGTGGAAGCCTCATAGCATAAATTCACTGCATCGTGGAAGCCTCATAGCACAAATTCACTGCACCGTGGAAGCCTCATAGCATAAATTCACTGCATCGTGGAAGCCTCATAGCATAAATTCACTGCATCGTGGAAGCCTCATAGCATAAATTCACTGCATCGTGGAAGCCTCATAGCATAAATTCACTGCATCGTAGAAGCCTCATAGGATAAATTCACTGCACCGTGGAAGCCTCATAGCATAAATTCACTGCATCGTGGAAGCCTCATTGCATAAATTCACTGCACCGTGGAAGCCTCATAGCATAAATTCACTGCACCGTGGAAGCCTCATAGCATAAATTCACTGCATCGTGGAAGCCTCATTGCATAAATTCACTGCATCGTGGAAGCCTCATAGCATAAATTCACTGCATCGTGGAAGCCTCATAGGATAAATTCACTGCATCGTGGAAGCCTCATAGGATGAATTCACTGCACCGTGGAAGCCTCATAGCATAAATTCACTGCATCGTGGAAGCCTCATAGCATAAATTCACTGCACCGTGGAAGCCTCATAGCATAAATTCACTGCATCGTGGAAGCCTCATAGGATAAATTCACTGCATCGTGGAAGCCTCATAGGATAAAATCACTGCACCGTGGAAGCCTCATAGCATAAATTCACTGCATCGTGGAAGCCTCATAGGATAAATTCACTGCATCGTGGAAGCCTCATAGGATAAATTCACTGCACCGTGGAAGCCTCATAGCATAAATTCACTGCATCGTGGAAGCCTCATTGCATAAATTCACTGCACCGTGGAAGCCTCATAGCATAAATTCACTGCATCGTGGAAGCCTCATAGCATAAATTCACTGCATCGTGGAAGCCTCATAGCATAAATTCACTGCATCGTGGAAGCCTCATAGCATAAATTCACTGCATCGTGGAAGCCTCATAGGATAAATTCACTGCACCGTGGAAGCCTCATAGCATAAATTCACTGCACCGTGGAAGCCTCATAGCATAAATTCACTGCACCGTGGAAGCCTCATAGCATAAATTCACTGCATCCTAAATGAAACCCTCGAGGGATAATTGGTTGTATTCTCGAAGCCTCGCAATAGGCTTCAACCCATTACCGTGGACTTGAAGCTGGCAATGTTGCATTTGAAGGATTTAATCCTGTCAGTCTGGCTCCTCTGTATCAGGTGGCGGCGTGTACCACTGTATCAGGTGGCTGTGTTACCACTGCATCAGGGTGGCGAGCTTACTCACTGTATCAGGTGCGGGGCTTGTGTTCCCACTGTATCAGGGGCCGGCTGTGTTACCACTGCTAAGGGTGGCCGGCTTGTGTTACCACTGTATCAGGGTGGCGGCATGTTACCACTGTATCAGGGTGGCCGGCTTGTGTTACCACTGTATCAGGGTGGCTGGCTGTGTTACCACTCGTCAGGGTGGCGGCTTGTGTTACCACTGATCAGGGTGGCTGGCCTGAGTTACCACTGTATCAGGGTGGTCATTGTGTTACCACTGTATCAGGGTGGCGGCTTGTGTTACCACTGTACAGGGTGGCTGGCTTGTGTTACACTGTTCAGTGAGCGGCTGTGTTACCACTGTATCAGGTGGCCGGCGTGTTACCACTGTATCAGGGCGGCTGTAGCGCACTGTATCAGGGTGGCCGGCTTGTGTTACCACTGTATCAGGGTGGCCGGCTTGTGTTACCACTGTATCAGGGTGGCCGGCTTGTGTTACCACTGTATCAGGGTGGCCGGCTTGTGTTACCACTGTATCAGGGTGGCCGGCTTGTGTTACCACTGTATCAGGGTGGCTGGCTTGTGTTACCACTGTATCAGGGTGGCCGGCTTGTGTTACCACTGTATCAGGGTGGCCGGCTTGTGTTACCACTGTATCAGGGTGGCCGGCTTGTGTTACCACTGTATCAGGGTGGCCGGCTTGTGTTACCACTGTATCAGGTGGCCTGTGTTAACACTGTATCAGGGTGGCGGCTTAGTTACCACTGTATCAGGGTGGCATGTGGTTACCACTGTATCAGGGGCGGCTTGTTACCACTGTATCAGGTGGCTGGCTGTGTTACCACTGTATCAGGGTGGCTGCTGTGTTACCATGAAGGGCCGGTTACCACTGATCAGGGTGGCCGGCTTGTGTTACCACTGTATCAGGGTGGCGGCCTGTGTTACCACTGTATCAGGGTGGCCGGCTTGTGTTACCACTGTATCAGGTGGCTGGCTGTGTTACCACTGTATCAGGGTGGCCGGCTGTGTTACCACTGTATCAGGTGGCGGCCTGTGTTACCACTGTATCAGGGTGGCCGGCTGTGTTACCACTGATCAGGGTGGCTGGCTGTGTTACCACTGTATCAGGGTGGCTGGCTTGTGTTACCACTGTATCAGGTGTGGCCTGTGTTACCACTGTATCAGGGTGGCTGGCCTCTGTTACCACTGTATCAGGGTGGCCGGCTTGTGTTACCACTGTATCAGGGTGGCGGTTTGTGTTACCACTGTATCAGGTGGCCTGGCTTGTGTTACCACTGTATCAGGTGGCTGGCTGTGTTACCACTGTATCAGGGTGGCTGGCCTTGTGTTACCACTGTATCAGGGGCTCATAGGCCGGCGTGTTACCACTGTATCAGGGTGGCTGGCTTGTGTTACCACTGTATCAGGGTGGCTGCTGTGTTACCACTGTATCAGGGTGGCGGCTTGTGTTACCACTGTATCAGGGTGGCTGGCTGTGTTACCACTGTATCAGGGTGGCTGCCTGTGTTACCACTGTATCAGGGTGGCGGCCTGTGTACCACTGTATCAGGGTGGCTGGCTTGTGTTACCACTGTATCAGGGTGGCTGGCTTGTGTTACCACTGTATCAGGGTGGCTGGCCTGTGTTACCACTGTATCAGGGTGGCCGGCTTGTGTTACCACTGTATCAGGGTGGCCGGCTTGTGTTACCTGTCAGGGTGGCCCTTTACCTGTCAGGGGCCTGGTACCACTGATCAGGGTGGCCGGCTTGTGTTACCACTGTATCAGGTGGCGGCTTGTGTTACCACTGTATCAGGGTGGCCGGCTTGTGTTACCACTGTTCAGGGTGGCCCGTGTTACCACTGTATCAGGTGGCCGGCTTGTGTTACCATGATCAGGTGGCGCTGTGTCACTGTATCAGGGTGGCGGCCTGTGTTACCACTGTATCAGGGTGGCGGCGGTTACCACGTATCAGGTGGCCGGCTGTGTTACCACTGTATCAGGGTGGCTGGCTTGTGTTACCACTGTATCAGGGTGGCCGGCTTCTGTTACCACTGTATCAGGGTGGCCGGCTTGTGTTACCACTGTATCAGGGTGGCTGGCTTGTGTTACCACTGTATCAGGGTGGCCGGCTTGTGTTACCACTGTATCAGGGTGGCTGGCCTGTGTTACCACTGTATCAGGGTGGCTGGCCTGTGTTACCACTGTATCAGGGTGGCTGGCCTGTGTTACCACTGTATCAGGGTGGCTGGCTTGTGTTACCACTGTATCAGGGTGGCCGGCCTGTGTTACCACTGTATCAGGGTGACTGGCTTGTGTTACCACTGTATCAGGGTGGCTGGCCTGTGTTACCACTGTATCAGGGTGGCTGGCCTGTGTTACCACTGTATCAGTGTGGCTGGCCTGTGTTACCACTGTATCAGGGTGGCTGGCCTGTGTTACCACTGTATCAGGGTGGCTGGCTTGTGTTACCACTGTATCAGGGTGGCTGGCCTGTGTTACCACTGTATCAGGGTGGCTGGCTTGTGTTACCACTGTATCAGCGTGGCCGGCTTGTGTTACCCTCCTCCCACTCCCAAACTTCCTTATAAGTGGGCATTGAAGTGTACTGTGTACGAATTGTTAAGTGGGAAGACAAAAGTGTATCTTAACCAGAGACACCAGTGGTTGACGGGTTTATAGCAGTGGTTTATGGGTTTATAAGTGTGGTTGACGGGTTTTTAGCTGTGGTTTAGGGATTTATGGCTGTGGTTTAGGGATTTATAGCTGTGGTTTAGGGATTTATAGATGTGGTTTATTGATTTATAGCTGTGGTTTACTGATTTATAGATGTGGTTTATTGATTTACAGCTGTGGTTTAAGGATATATAGTAGTGGTTTAGGGGTTTACAGCTGTAACATAAGAGGATAACGAATCACGTAATAACCAGAAATAACGGATTTAAGTGGTGTCCCAATTAAACCACTTAAACCACACAGTGTTTTATCATGATTAAGGACCAGTTAACCAGTAAAACGTTAATAGCCTCGTGGAGAAGTTAAATGATTTAAGACATGAGGGACACAAGAAACACATCCCCTTCACGGTATGGTTCATGAGGGACACAAGAAACACATCCCCTTCACGGTATGGTTCATGTGTTTACGGAGGTGTGTAACTGTGGAGACGGGAGAAATAAACACGTATGGGGTTATTGGGATCCTTTATAAACTACGTTTTGCCCACACAGAGACCTTTATAAAGTCACAAACAGATCTACCTGGGTGTGTTGTGTGTTGATATCTGCTGGTGGTAGGTTGATATCTGCTGGTGGTAGGTTGATATCTGCTGGTGGTGTGTTGATATCTGCTGGTGGTGTGTTGATATCTGCTGGTGTTAGGTTGATATCTGCTGGTGGTGTGTTGATATCTGCTGGTGGTGTGTTGATATCTGCTGGTGTTAGGTTGATATCTGCTGGTGGTGTGTTGATATCTGCTGGTGGTAGGTTGATATCTGCTGGTGGTGGGTTGATATCTGCTGGTGGTGTGTTGATATCTGCTGGTGTTAGGTTGATATCTGCTGGTGGTGTGTTGATATCTGCTGGTGGTGTGTTGATATCTGCTGGTGGTGGGTTGATATCTGCTGGTGGTGGGTTGATATCTGCTGGTGGTGGGTTGATATCTGCTGGTGGTAGGTTGATATCTGCTGGTGGTGGGTTGATATCTGATGGTGGTGGGTTGATATCTCCTGGTGGTAGGTTGATATCTGCTGGTGGTGGGTTGATATCTGCTGGTGGTGGGTTGATATCTGCTGGTGGTGGGTTGATATCTGCTGGTGGTAGGTTGATATCTGCTGGTGGTGGGTTGATATCTGCTGGTGGTGGGTTGATATCTGCTTGTGGTAGGTTGATATCTGCTGGTGGTGGGTTGATATCTGCTTGTGGTAGGTTGATATCTGCTGGTGGTGGGTTGATATCTGCTTGTGGTAGGTTGATATCTGCTGGTGGTGGGTTGATATCTGCTGGTTGTAGGTTGATATCTGCTGGTGGTAGGTTGATATCTGCTGGTGGTAGGTTGATATCTGCTGGTGGTAGGTTGATATCTGCTGGTGGTAGGTTGATATCTGCTGGTGGTAGGTTGATATCTGCTGGTGGTAGGTTGATTTCTGCTGGTGGTAGGTTGATATCTGCTGGTGGTGAGTTGATATCTGCTGCTGGTGGGTTGATATCTGCTGGTGATAGGTTGATATCTGCTGGTGGTAGGTTGATATCTGCTGGTGGTAGGTTGATATCTGCTGGTGGTAGGTTGATATCTGCTTGTGGTGGGTTGATATCTGCTGGTGGTGGGTTGATATCTGCTGGTGGTGGGTTGATATCTGCTGGTGGTGGGTTGATATCTGCTGGTGGTGGGTTGATATCTGCTGGTGGTAGGTTGATATCTGCTGGTGGTGGGTTGATATCTGCTGGTGGTGGGTTGATATCTGCTTTGTAGGTTGATATCTGCTGGTGGTGGGTTGATATCTGCTTTGGTAGGTTGATATCTGCTGGTGGTGGGTTGATATCTGCTTGTGGTGGGTTGATATCTGCTGGTGATAGGTTGATATCTGCTGGTGGTAGGTTGATATCTGCTGGTGGTAGGTTGATATCTGCTGGTGGTAGGTTGATATCTGCTGGTGGTAGGTTGATATCTGCTGGTGGTAGGTTGATATCTGCTGGTGGTGGGTTGATATCTGCTGGTGGTAGGTTGATATCTGCTGGTGGTAGGTTGATATCTGCTGGTGGGTTGATATCTGCTTGTGGTGGGTTAATATCTGCTGGTGGGTTGATATCTGCTAGTTGTAGGTTGATATCTGCTGGTGGTAGGTTGATATCTTCTGGTGGTAGGTTGATATCTGCTTGTGGTGGGTTGATATCTGCTGGTGCTAGGTTGATATCTGCTTGTGGTGGGTTGATATCTGCTGGTGCTAGGTTGATATCTGCTGGTGGTAGGTTGATATCTGCTTGTGGTGGGTTGATATCTGCTGGTGGTAGGTTGATATCTGCTGGTGGTGGGTTGATATCTGCTGGTGGTGGGTTGATATCTGCTTGTGGTGGGTTGATATCTGCTGGTGGTAGGTTGATATCTGCTTGTGGTGGGTTGATATCTGCTGGTGGTAGGTTGATATCTGCTGGTGGTAGGTTGAAATCTGCTTGTGGTAGGTTGATATCTGCTTGTGGTAGGTTGATATCTGCTGGTGGTGGGTTGATATCTGCTGGTGGTAGGTTGATATCTGCTGGTGGTAGGTTGATATCTGCTTGTGGTGGGTTGATATCTGCTTGTGGTGGGTTGATATCTGCTTGTGGTAGGTTGATATCTGCTGGTGGTGGGTTGATATCTGCTTGTGGTGGGTTGATATCTGCTTGTGGTAGGTTGATATCTGCTGGTGGTGGGTTGATATCTGCTTGTGGTAGGTTGATATCTGCTGGTGGTGGGTTGATATCTGCTGGTGGTGGGTTGATATCTGCTGGTACCAAGTTGATATGTATCCTGTAATAGCAGGTTGATGATATCTGCTTGCAGCAAGAGCTTGCAATTCAAACACACTGCACTGCAATGCAGTCTGCCGCCGCCAACAGTGTGGATGATCGAGCCCTCAACCAGGAATCATGGTGGATGACTCGACCATGGAAGTCAGTCAGCTCTGAAGCTCTCCAAGGCGACTCGACACACATCATGCTCTTCTTGTCGACAATTGTGTCGACAATGTGTCGAAATATCTCATGAAAAGCAACGCCCTGAGGGGGTAATATATATATATATATATATATATATATATATATATATATATATATATATATATATATATATATATATATATATATATATATATATATATATATATATATATATATATATGTATTGCACATGTGTCTTATTCATCAATAAAGACACCCAGGTGTTGCACATGTGTCTTATTCATCAATAAAGACACCCAGGTGTTGCACATGTGTCTTATTCGTTAATAAAGACACCCGGGTGTTGTACATGTGTCTTATTCATCAATAAAGTCACCCAGGTGTTGCACATGTGTCTTATTCATCAATAAAGACACCCAGGTGTTGCACATGTGTCTTATTCGTTAATAAAGACACCCGGGTGTTGTACATGTGTCTTATTCATCAATAAAGACACCCAGGTGTTATACATGTGTCTTATTCATCAATAAAGACACCCAGGTGTTGAACATGTGTCTTATTCATCAATAAAGTCACCCAGGTGTTGTACATGTGTCTTATTCATCAATAAAGACACCCAGGTGTTGTACATGTTTCTTATTTATCAATAAAGACACCCAGGTGTTGTACAGGTGTCTTATTCATCAATAAAGACACCCAGGTGTTGTACATGTTTCTTATTTATCAATAAAGACACCCAGGTGTTGTACAGGTGTCTTATTCATCAATAAAGTCACCCAGGTGTTGTACAGGTGTCTTATTCATCAATAAAGACACCCAGGTGTTGTACAGGTGTTTTATTCATCAATAAAGTCACCCAGGTGTTGTACATGTGTCTTATTTACTGTATTATAATGATTGAATGTTGTCTTATAGTCTTGTGTTGCCACCACTCAAGCTCACCAGAACTTGCAATAACTCTGCAAGCTGAACAGGAAGCCAGAGTCCTGGTGCCTTGGTCCTCTTGCCTGGCTACAAATACCGATGCCTCTAGTAAAGTGAGCACACTGACAGGCTTCTCCTTGGAGTTTTATTGACTCTGTAGCAGCATCTTCAAGAAGGACCTTCTATTTTAAGGTGTTTGTGTGAAAATTGGGAGTGCGGTGCGTTGATGGTGGTAGGAGGCTTGTTGTCGTATCTAGCAGGAACCTTGGTGTTACATTGATGGTGGTAGGAGGCTTGTTGTCGTGTCTAGCAAGAACCTTGGTGTTACATTGATGGTGGTAGGAGGCTTGTTGTCGTGTCTAGCAAGAACCTTGGTGTTACATTGATGGTGGTAGGAGGCTTGTTGTCGTGTCTAGCAGGAACCTTGGTGTTACATTGATGGTGGTAGGAGGCTTGTTGTCGTGTCTAGCAAGAACCTTGGTGTTACATTGATGGTGGTAGGAGGCTTGTTGTCGTGTCTAGCAAGAACCTTGGTGTTACATTGATGGTGGTAGGAGGCTTGTTGTCGTGTCTAGCAAGAACCTTGGTTAGTTACCATTTTGTCCTAGGCACATGTCAATTAGACACTAGGCCTGTTGTATGTATGTGTGTGTATGTGTGTGTAAGGAAACACTTCGAAATGTTTCTGCCCCACCGGGAATTGAACCCGGCCCCTCCGTGCGTGAAGCAAGAGCTTTACCACTGGGCCACCGGGGGCGTATGTGTTACATTGATGGTGGTAGGAGGCTTGTTGTCGTGTCTAGCAAGAACCTTGGTGTTACATTGATGGTGGTAGGAGGCTTGTTGTCGTGTCTAGCAAGAACCTTGGTGTTACATTGATGGTGGTAGGAGGCTTGTTGTCGTGTCTAGCAAGAACCTTGGTGTTACATTGATGGTGGTAGGAGGCTTGTTGTCGTGTCTAGCAAGAACCTTGGTGTTATATTGATGGTGGTAGGAGGCTTGTTGTCGTGTCTAGCAAGAACCTTGGTGTTACATTGATGGTGGTAGGAGGCTTGTTGTCGTGTCTAGCAAGAACCTTGGTGTTACATTGATGGTGGTAGGAGGCTTGTTGTCGTGTCTAGCAAGAACCTTGGTGTTACATTGATGGTGGTAGGAGGCTTGTTGTCGTGTCTAGCAAGAACCTTGGTGTTACATTGATGGTGGTAGGAGGCTTGTTGTCGTGTCTAGCAAGAACCTTGGTGTTACATTGATGGTGGTAGGAGGCTTGTTGTCGTGTCTAGCAGGAACCTTGGTGTTACATTGATGGTGGTAGGAGGCTTGTTGTCGTGTCTAGCAGGAACCTTGGTGTTATATTGATGGTGGTAGGAGGCTTGTTGTCGTGTCTAGCAGAACCTTGGTGTTATATTGATGGTGGTAGGAGGCTTGTTGTCGTGTCTAGCAAGAACCTTGGTGTTATATTGATGGTGGTAGTCTTACATTACTATTACTACTATTACTGTTACTATTACTGGTACTTCTACTGTTACTTTTACTGTTACTACTACTTCTACTATTGTTACTACTGCTAGTGTTACTGCTAGTAATACTGCTGTTACTACTACTGTTACTACTACTGTAACTACTACTACTACTGTTACTACTACTATTACTACTGCTACTACTATTACTACTACTACTACTGCTGTTGCAGCTGCTATTACTAGTACTACTGCTACTGCTGGTACTACTACTATTACTGCTGCTACTTTTGCTACTACTGTTACTACTACTGCTGCTGTGGAATGACTGTACCTTGTGGAGTGGAAGTGTGTCACTAGTTTTGAGAACTGTGGAATGATTGGGAATGTTACCACATTGTTATCATTGCTTGAGGAACCATCACCTTTAAGTGAAGACCCGACACACGTTGTGGGTTTTTTCTCCCGGATTTTGCATACGAGGACAAAAATACTGCGTATTTCTTTCAATTTAATTTAAGGCGTTTTGTTGGGTGTGTCTCCCCTGGGGCTTGTGGGATGCGTTCACTTCTGAGTGGGCTTCAGCGTTCACTTCTGAGTGGGCTCCAGCGTTCACTTCTGAGTGGGCTCCAGCGTTCACTTCTGAGTGGGCTCCAGCGTTCACTTCTGAGTGGGCTCCAGCGTTCACTTCTGAGTGGGCTCCAGCGTTCACTTCTGAGTGGGCTCCAGCGTTCACTTCTGAGTGGGCTCCAGCGTTCACTTCTGAGTGGGCTCCAGCGTTCACTTCTGAGTGGGCTCCAGCGTTCACTTCTGAGTGGGCTCCAGCGTTCACTTCTGAGTGGGCTCCAGCGTTCACTTCTGAGTGGGCTCCAGCGTTCACTTCTGAGTGGGCTCCAGCGTTCACTTCTGAGTGGGCTCCAGCGTTCACTTCTGAGTGGGCTCCAGCGTTCACTTCTGAGTGGGCTCCAGCGTTCACTTCTGAGTGGGCTCCAGCGTTCACTTCTGAGTGGGCTCCAGCGTTCACTTCTGAGTGGGCTCCAGCGTTCACTTCTGAGTGGGCTCCAGCGTTCATTCTGAGTGGGCTCCAGGGTTCACTTCTGAGTGGCTTCAGCGTTCACTAGAACACAAGTTCACTGATGGCTCCAGTTCACTTCTGAGTGGGCTCCAGCGTTCCTTCGTGGCTCAGCGTCACTTCGAGGGGTGCTCAGCGTTACTTCTGAGTGGGTCAGCGTTCACTTTGGTGGCTCCAGCGTTCACTTCTGAGTGGGCTCCAGCGTTCACTTTGGTGGTCCAGGGTTTTAGTGGCTTCAGTTGTTCACTGAGTGGGCTCCGGTTCTCTGGTGGGCTCGGCGTTCATCTGAGTGGCTCAGGGTTCACTTTGGTGGCTTCAGCGTTCACTTCTGGTGGGTCAGCGTTCACTTCTGAGTGGGCTTAGCGTTCCTTGAGTGGTTCAGCGTTCACTTTGAGTGGGCTCCAGCGTTCACTTCTGGTGGCTCCAGGCGGTTCGACTTTGAGTGGCTCAGCGTTCACTGAGTGGGTCAGGGTTCACTTGGTGGGCTTCAGCGTTACTTTGAGTCAGGTTCACTTGGTGGGCTCGCGTTCACTTGAGTGGCTCAGGGTTCACTGGTGGGCTTCAGTTCTGTGAGTGGGTTCCAGCGTTCACTTTGGAGGGGCTCCGCGTTCACTTGAGTGGCTCCAGCGTTCTTTGAGTGGGCTCAGCGTTCACTTCTGAGTGGGCTAGGGGTTCTAGTTGTGGCAGGGCAGCTGTGGTAGCTGGTAGACAAGTTCTGTATGTGTGTGAGGGGGTGTGGTTGTTGTGGTGGTAGGGGTGTGGTTTGTGGTGGTAGGGGTGTGGTTGTTGTAGTGGTAGGGGTGTGTTTGTGGTGGTAGGGGGTGTGGTTGTGGTGGTAGGGGGTGTGGTTGTTGTGGTGGTAGGGGTGTGGTGTGTGGTGGTAGGGGGTGTGGTGTGGTGGTGGTAGGGGTGTGGTTGTTTGGGGGTAGGGGTGTGGTTGTTGTGGTGGTAGGGGTGTGGTTGTTGTGGTGGTAGGGGGTGTGGTTGTTGTGGTGGTACGGGGTGTGGTTGTTGTGGTGGTAGGGGTATGGTTGTTGTAGTGGTAGGGGTGTGGTTGTGGTGGTAGGGGGTGTGGTTGTTGTGGTGGTAGGGGGTGTGGTTGTTGTGGTGGTAGGGGGTGTGGTTGTGGTGATAGGGGGTGTGGTTGT
Organism: Cherax destructor; assembly: GCA_009830355.1. Lineage (NCBI taxonomy): Eukaryota > Metazoa > Arthropoda > Malacostraca > Decapoda > Parastacidae > Cherax > Cherax destructor. Next base: position 55,781 of record WNWK01006065.1, on the reverse strand, counting down.
TGTGGTGGTATGGGGTGTGGTTGTGGTGGTAGGGGTGTGGTTGTTGTAGTGGTAGGGGTGTGGTTGTGGTGGTAGGGGGTGTGGTTGTTGTGGTGGTAGGGGTTGGCAGTCGCAGCCTGGTTGTACCCTGGGCACAATAATGGAACACCGTGTCAACACGCGTGGTCCAAGACTATTCAATCTGCTACCAGCAAAAATACTACTTAAATAAGTATAGAAGTATTTAAGTAACTGGATCACTACACACGCTGGTGCTCTCAACTTCCCAAGTATAAATTGTGGCATACCTGTGCCAGAACCCAGACACAGGTATGGTAGGATTGTGGCAGTGGAGTCGAAGTGTACGTTGTGTGGATTGCGTCCCACACTGGTCTTCATGTGCATGACACAACTGACGCACTGGCTAAGTTATATTCCTTCAGAGAGGGACTTGATTACAGTCTTGGGCTGTCAATTGGCAGTTTAAGAACAGTAATTCGAGAAGTGATTCAACTGGACTTAATTGACTTAGGAATGAGGGAGACTGACACCAGTCAGTCCATCTATCATCAGGAGGCCTGGTCACAGACCGGGCCGGTCTGTGACCAGGTTATAGCCTTCACGTTATAGCCTTCACGTTATAGCCTTCACGTTATAGCCTTGTATTGCTAAAGCCACTGGAGGGCGAAACGTCTACCAATAACATAAGAACATAAGACACCCAGATGTTGCACTGTATCTAAATCTTCATAGATTTAGACGTCACACCTACTATACCACTATGACAAAACAATTCTCAACCCCAGGTTGTGTTCAGAGAGGAACTTCATATCTTCTCGTAGTTACACAGAAGCCAGGCTGCTGTGTTGACGTTGGTCTGCGTGCTTATACCACTAACAACCTGGTTATGTCTGCTCTGATTCACCAGCAGTCTTGCTACACTATTCTGTATGATAGTTACATTGTGGGAACACCAGCAGTGTTGCTACACTATTCTATATGATAGTTACATTGTGGGAACACAACAGTGTTGCTACTATTCTATGATAGTTACATTGTGGGAACACCAGCAGTGTTGCTACACTATTCTATATGATAGTTACATTGTGGGAACACCAGCAGTGTTGCTACACTATTCTATTCCACTGGAGTGACCTGTCATCCAGCAAGCACGCAGAATTCACGCCCGAAGTCGTCACCGCTCTAAACACCACCATTATTCTTGCTGACAGTCGCACTTCTAACTCACTCTCTGATAGCTCTTTCTTTAGCACTCCTCACATACCTTTATATCTGTCTGTCTCTGTTATCCTCTCCACCCTTCCTGCTGTATCAGCCTTCAACGCCCCCTACCTGCAGTGCTGTATCAGCCTTCAACGCCACCTACCTGCAGTGCTGTATCAGCCTTCAACGCCACCTACCTGCAGTGTTGTATCAGCCTTCAACGCCCCCTACCTGCAGTGCTGTATCAGAATTCAACGCCACCTACCTGCAGTGCTGTATGAGCCTTCAACGCCACCTACCTGCAGTGCTGTATCAGCCTTCAACGCCCCCTACCTGCAGTGCTGTATCAGCCTTCAACGCCCCCTACCTGCAGTCCTGTATGATCCTTCAACGCCACCTACATGCAGTGCTATATCAGCCTTCAACGCCCCCTACCTGCAGTGCTGTATCAGCCTTCAACGCCCCCTACCTGCAGTGCTGTATCAGCCTTCAACGCCACCTACCTGCAGTGTTGTATGAGCCTTCAACGCCCCCTACCTGCAGTGCTGTATGAGCCTTCAACGCCACCTACATGCAGTGCTGTATCAGCCTTCAACGCCACCTACCTGCAGTGCTGTATGAGCCTTCAACGCCACCTACATGCAGTGCTGTATCAGCCTTCAACGCCACCTACCTGTAGTGTTGTATGAGTCTTCAACGCCCCCTACCTGGCTGTTGTGATCTTTGTCTTGTTATGGTCTTTAAACGACAGATCAGCAGACATAATTATTCCCAAGTCCTTTACGTGTTCCTTTCGTTCTATGTGGTGACCCTCTTGCGTTTTGTATATAGTGTTCCTTTTGAGTTCTTCATTTTTTCCATACCTAAGCAGCTGAAACTTATCACCATTGAACGTCATGTTGTTCTCCACTGCCCATTGGAAGACCCTGCTTATGTCCTCCTGTAATTTTTCAGTGTCCTCTACCGTAGTGACTTTCATGCTTATTTTAGTGTCATCTGCAAATGATTATACAAAAGTGTGCTGGGTGTTTTTATCTATGTCTGCTATGAGGATGAGAAACAGCAGAGGTGCCAGGACAGTGCCTTGGGGCACTGAGCTTTTGACCTCGCTGATGCTGGATCTTGCCCTGTTCACTACTACTTTTTGTGTTCTTTGTGTTAGGAACTCAAAAATCCATCTGCCTACCTTCCCCGTAATGCCTACGGCCCTCATTTTGTGCGCTATCACTCCATGATCGCATTTGTCAAACGCCTTTGCAAAATCTGTGTAAATCACATCTGCGTTTTGGTCGTCCTCCAATGCCTCCGTAATTCTGTCATAATGGTTCAGCAGCTGTGACAGGCATGATCGTCCCGCTCTAAAGCCATGCTGGTTCGGGTTATGTTGGTTGTGCTGGTCCATGAACTTTGTAATCTGCCGTCTCATCACTCTTTCAAAGATTTTTATGATGTGAGAAGTGAGGCCTGAAGTGCTGTATGAGCCTTCAACGCCCCCTACCTGCATTGCTGTATGAGCCTTCAACGCCCCCTACCTGCATTGCTGTATGAACCTTCAACGCCCCATACCTGCAGTGCTGTATGAACCTACAACGCCCCCTACCTGAAGTGCTGTATCAGTCTTCAACGCCCCCTACCTGCAGTGCTGTATCAGTCTTCAACGCCCCCTACCTGCAGTGCTGTATTGACCTTAACGCCCCTACCTGCTAGACAGTATCGCAGCCTAATTATCCCCAAGTCCCCTACCTGCAGTGCTGTATCGTCTTCAATGCCCCTACCTGCAGTGCTATATCAGTCTTCAACCTCCCTCTGCAGTGCTATCAATCTTCAACGCCCCCTACCTGAAGTGCGCTTATCAGTCTTCAACGTCCTACCTGCAGTGCTGTATCAGTCTTCAACGCCCCTACCTGCAGTGCTGTATTACCTTCAACGCCCCCTACCTGCTGTGCTGTATCAGCCTTCATCCCCTTACCTGCAGTGCTGATCAGCCTCAACGCCCCCTACCTGCAGTGCTGTATCAGTCTTCAACGCCCCTACCTGCAGTGCTGTATCAATCTTCAACGCCCCTACTGCAGTGCTGTATCAGTCTTCAACGCCCCCTACCTGCAGTGCTGTATCAGCCTTCAACGCCCCCTACCTACAGTGCTGAATCAGTCTTAAACGCCCCTACCTGCAGTGCTGTATCAGTCTTCAACGCCCTACCTGCAGTGCTTTATCAGTCTCAACGCCCCTACCTGCAGTGCTGTATCAGCCTCAACGCCCCTACCTCAGTGCTGAATCAGTCTTAAACGCCCCTACTGCAGTGCTGTATCAGTCTTCAACGCCCTACCTGCAGTGCTGTATGCGTCTTCAACGCCCCCTACCTACAGTGCTGTATCAGTCCTCAACGCTCCCTACCTGCAGTGCTGTATCAGTTTTCAACGCCCCCTACCTGCAGTGTTGTATGAATCTTCAACGCCACCTACCTGCAGTGCTGTATCAGTCTTCAACGACACCTACCTGCAGTGCTGTATCAGTCTTCAACGCCCTATCTGCAGTGCTGTATCAGTTTTCAACGCCCCCTACCTGCAGTGCTGTATCAGTTTTCAACGCCACCTACCTGCAGTGCTGTATCAGTCTTCAACGCCCCTATCTGCAGTGCTGTATCAGTTTTCAACGCCACCTACCTGCAGTGCTGTATCAGTCTTCAACGCCCCTATCTGCAGTGCTGTATCAGTCTTCAACGCCCCCTACCTGCAGTGCTGTATCAGTCTTCAACGCCCCCTACCTGCAGTGCTGTATCAGTCTTCAACGCCCCCTACCTGCAGTGCTGTATCAGTCTTCAACGCCCCTACCTGCAGTGCTGAATCAGTATTAAACGCCCCCTACCTGTAGTGCTGTATCAGTCTTCAACGCCCCCTACCTGCAGTGTTGTATCAGTCTTCAACGCCCCCTACCTGCAGTGCTGTATCAGTCTTCAACGCCCCCTACCTAGCAGTGCTGTATCAGTCTTCAACGCCCCTACCTGCAGTGCTGTATAGCCTTCAACGCCCCTACCTGCAGTGCTGTATAAGCCTTCAACGCCCCTACCTGCAGTGCTGTATAGCTTTCAACGCCCACCTACCTGCAGTGCTGTATAGTCTTCAACGCCCCTACCTGCAGTGCTGTATCAGTCTTCAACGCCACCTGTGCACCACCTACCTGCAGTGCTGTATGAGTCTTCAACGCCCCCTACCTGCAGTGCTGTATGAGCCTTCAACGCCCCCTACCTGCAGTGCTGTATGAGCCTTCAACGCCACCTACCTGCAGTGCTGTATGAGCCTTCAACGCCCCCTACCTGCAGTGCTGTATAAGCCTTCAACGCCACCTACCTGCAGTGCTGTATAAGCCTTCAACGCCACCTACCTGCAGTGCTGTATAAGCCTTCAACGCCACCTACCTGCAGTGCTGTATGAGTCTTCAACGCCCCTACCTGCAGTGCTGTATGAGTCTTCAACGCCCCCTACCTGGCAAGTAGGTGTTGTATGAGTCTTCAACGCCCCTACCTGCAGTGCTGTATAAGCCTTCAACGCCACCTACCTGCAGTGCTGTATAGTCTTCAACGCCACCTACCTGCAGTGCTGTATAAGCCTTCAACGCCACCTACCTGCAGTGCTGTATAAGCCTTCAACGCCACCTACCTGCAGTGCTGTATGAGTCTTCAACGCCACCTACCTGCAGTGCTGTATGAGTCTTCAACGCCCCCTACCTGCAGTGTTGTATGAGTCTTCAACGCCACCTACCTGCAGTGCTGTATAAGCCTTCAACGCCACCTACCTGCAGTGCTGTATGAGTCTTCAACGCCACCTACCTGCAGTGTTGTATGAGTCTTCAACGCCACCTACCTGCAGTGTTGTATGAGTCTTCAACGCCACCTACCTGCAGTGCTGTATAAGCCTTCAACGCCACCTACCTGCAGTGCTGTATGAGTCTTCAACGCCACCTACCTGCAGTGCTGTATAAGCCTTCAACGCCACCTACCTGCAGTGTTGTATGAGTCTTCAACACCTCCTACATGACTGCTGGTCCAGGACCAGACTGCTTTTCCAGGACCAGACTGCTGGTCCATGACTAGATTGCTGAACCAGGGCCAGACTTCTGGTCCATGAGCAGAATACTGTACCTGGACCAGACTGCTGGTCCAGAAACTCTGGAAATCGGTCTTCCAGTACATTTAGAACTATCGTACCGGTTTAAGCACTTACGAAGGGAGTTCTATTCTTAACCAGTGGATATAGTGGGCTCGTGTAAGCTCTGGTGGGCGTGGAGGTGGGATGGGCGGGCATACATACACTTGTGGGCGTACGTGGGTTTCCGCAGGCAAGAATGGGGTGGGGAAGATTTACATGCGGTGCCATGGGTGAATGGGGTATCTGGCGAGGTTATGGGTGGGTGGAAATGGATGAGTGGGTCGGGGTGGGTGTGTGCGGGGGAGGGGGGGTTGCTACGCATGTGAGAGTGCACACACCTTGTGCACACACCTTGTGCACAGCCTTGGGCACATCCCAGCCACGACAGGAAAGTTACTAACTGACCTTTTTAGCAGTGTTGCCCTTTCTGAGCTTATTTCCATTGTTACCTTGCGTTAGGCTGGGTGTGTCAGGCAAGCAGCCGACATGGCTGGGTGTGTCAGGCAAGCAGCCGCCATGGCTGGGTGTGTCAGGCAAGCAGCCACCATGGCTGGGTGTGTCAGGCAAGCAGCCGCCATGGCTGGGTGTGTCAGGCAAGCAGCCACCATGGCTGGGTGTGTGCAACAGGCCATGGCTGGGTGTCAGGCAGCAGCCGCCATGGCTGGGTGTGTCAGGCAAGCAGCCACCATGGCTGGGTGTGTCAGGCAAGCAGCAGCCATGGCTGGGTGTGTCAGGCAAGCAGCCGCCATGGCTGGGTGTGTCAGGCAAGCAGCCACCATGGCTGGGTGTGTCAGGCAAGCAGCCACCATGGCTGGGTGTGTCAGGCAAGCAGTCGCTATGGCTGGGTGTGTCAGACAAGCAGCCGCCATGGCTGGGTGTGTCAGGCAAGCAGCCACCATGGCTTGGGTGTCAGGCAAGCAGCAGCCATGGCTGGGTGTGTCATGGCAAGCAGCCGCCATGGCTGGGTGTGTCAGGCAAACAGCCACCATGGCTGGGTGTGTCAGGCAAGCAGCAGCCATGGCTGGGTGTGTCAGGCAAGCAGCCGCCATGGCTGGGTGTGTCAGGCAAGCAGCCACCATGGCTGGGTGTGTCAGGCAAGCAGCCACCATGGCTGGGTGTGTCAGGCAAGCAGCAGCCATGGCTGGGTGTGACAGGCAAGCAGCCGCCATGGCTGGGTGTGACAGGCAAGCAGCTGTTATGGCTGGGTGTGACAGGCAAGCAGCCGTTATGGCTGGATGTGTCAGGCAAGCAGCCGCCATGGCTGGGTGTGTCAGGCAAGCAGCCGCAATGGCTGGGTGTGTCAGGCAAGCAGCCATCATGGCTGGGTGTGTCAGGCAAGCAGCCGCCATGGCTGGGTGTGTCAGGCAAGCAGCTACCATGGCTGGGTGTGACAGGCAAGCAGCCGCCATGGCTGGGTGTGACAGGCAAGCAGCGCCATGGCTGGATGTGTCAGGCAAGCAGCCGCCATGGCTGGGTGTGTCAGGCAAGCAGCCGCCATGGCTGGGTATGACAGGCAAGCAGCTGCCATGGCTGGGTGTGTCAGGCAAGCAGCTGCCATGGCTGGGTGTGACAGGCAAGCAGCTACCATGGCTGTGTGTGACAGGCAAGCAGCCGCCATGGCTGGGTGTGACAGGCAATCAGGTGTAATGGCTGGGTGTGTCAGGCAAGCAGCCGCAATGGCTGGGTGTGTCAGGCAAGCAGCCATCATGGCTGGGTGTGTCAGGCAAGCAGCCACCATGGCTGGGTGTGTCAGGCAAGCAGCCATCATGGCTGGGTGTGTCAGGCAAGCAGCCGATATGGCTGGGTGTGACTGGCAAGCAGCCGCGATGGCTGGGTGTGACAGGCAAGCAGCCATCATGGCTGGGTGTGTCAGGCAAGCAGCCACCATGGCTGGGTGTGTCAGGCAAGCAACCGACATGGCTGGGTGTGACAGGCAAGCAGGTGTTATGGCTGGGTGTGACTGGCAAGCAGCCGCCATAGCTGGGTGTGTCAGGCAAGCAGCCGCAATGGCTGGGTGTGTCAGGCAAGCAGCCGCCATGGCTGGGTGTGACAGGCAAGCAGCCACCATGGCTGGGTGTGTCAGGCAAGCAGTCGCCATGGCTGGGTGTGACAGGCAAGCAGCCGCCATGGCTGGGTGTGTCAGGCAAGCAGTCGCCATGGCTAGGTGTGTCAGGCAAGCAGTCGCCATGGCTGGGTGTGTCAGGCAAGCAGTCGCCATGGCTAGGTGTGTCAGGCAAGCAGCCACCATTACTGGGTGTGTCAGGCAAGCAGCCGCCATGGCTGGGTGTGACAGGCAAGCAGCCGCCGATACTGGGTGTGTCAGGCAAGCAGCCGCAATGGCTGGGTGTGACAGGCAAGCAGTCGCCATGGCTGGGTGTGACAGGCAAGCAGTCGCCATGGCTGGGTGTGACAGGCAAGCAGTCGCCATGGCTGGGTGTGACAGGCAAGCAGCCACCATTACTGGGTGTGTCAGGCAAGCAGTCGCCATGGCTGGGTGTGACAGGCAAGCAGCCGCCATGGCTGGGTGTGTCAGGCAAGCAGCCGCCATGGCTGGGTGTGTCAGGCAAGCAGCCGCCATGGCTGGGTGTGACAGCCCGCGGATGCGCCATCCGTCGCGGTGGGTGTGTGAGGCAGTCAGCCGCCATGGCTGGGTGTGTCAGGCAAGCAGCCTCCTGGCTGGGGTGACAGGCAAGCAGCCACCATGGCTGGGTGTGAGTACAGGCAGCACGCCACTGGCTGTGTGTGACAGGCAGCACACCATGGCTGGTGTGCAGGCAAGCAGCCACCTGGCTGGGTGTGTACAGGCAGCAGCGCCATGGCTGGGTGTGACAGGCAAGCAGCCACCATGGCTGGGTGTGACAGGCAGCAGCCCCATGGCTGGGTGTGTCAGGCAAGCAGCCACCATGGCTGGGTGTGTCAGGCAAGCAGCTCGCCATGGCTGGGTGTGACAGCAGCAGCCGCCTGGCTGGGTGCTGCAGCAGCACACCATCCTGGTGTTGTGGGAGGCTGCTGTCAGCACCACCTGGCTGGGTGAGAGCTGTGTCAGCACCCACTGGTCTGGTGTGGAGGAGCGCTGTCACAGCTGTGCAGCGCAGTCTGGTTGGGGTGAGTACGCTGTCAGCACCCTACCTAGGAATCTGTTGCTGGCTGGTAGTGCTGTAAAGCACCACCATGGTCTGTGTGTGGGTAGAGTGCGTCAGCACTCGCTGGGTGTGATCCGCGCACACCGTCTGTTGTTGTGGGTGAGAGCTGCTGTCAGCACCCTACCTGGTCTGTTGTTGTGGGTGAGTACTGCTGTCAGCACCGCTTGTACGCCATGGTCTGTTGTGGGTGAGGCTGTCAGCCCCTAGCTGGTGCTGTCAGCACTGCATTGTGGGTGAGACTGCGTCAAGCACCACCATGGCTGGGTGCTGTCAGCAGCTCCTGGCTGGGTAGCTGCTGTCAGCACCCTACCTGGTCTGTTGTTGTGGGTGAGAGCTGCTGTCAGCACCTACCTGGTCTGTGTGTGATGAGAGCTGCTGTCAGCACACCTGGTCTTGTGGGAGTGCTGCTGTCAGCACCATGCAGGTCTGTAGGGAGTGTGATGTCAGCACCCATCGGCCTTGTGGGAGAGTGCTGCTGTCAGCACTACGGTCTTGTGGGAGAGTGCGCTGTCAGCACACTAGGCTTGTGGGAGAGTGCTGTGTCAGCAATCAGGTCTGTGGGAGAGTGCTGCTGTCAGCACTTACCAGGTCTTGTGGAGGTGCGTGTCAGCACCTATCAGGCTTGGGAGAGTGCGCTGTCAGCAATCAGGCTTGTGGGAGAGGCTGCTGTCAGCACTATCAGGTCTTGTGGGGAGTCTGCTGTCAGCACCTACCAGGTCTGGGGAGTGCTGCTGTCAGCACTACCATGGTCTTGTGGGAGGTGCTGCTGTCAGCACCTATCAGGTCTTGTGGGAGAGTCTGCTGTCAGCACACCGGTCTTGTGGGAGAGTGCTGCTGTCAGCACATCGTCTTGTGGGGATGTAGCTGTCAGCACCTACCATGGTCTGTGAGTGTTGTCAGCAGCTATCCACATGGTCTGTGTGAGGGGAGCTGCTGTCAGCACATAGGTCTTGTGGGAGAGTCTGCTGTCAGCACCTATCGGTCTTGTGGGAGTGCTGCTGTCAGCACCCTACATGGTCTGTGTGGGAGAGCTGCTGTCAGCACTACCGGTCTGTGGGTGAGTGCTGCTGTCAGCACTACAGGTCTGTGTGGAGAGTGCTGCTGTCAGCACCTACCAGGTCTTGTGGGAGAGCTGCTGTCAGCACATCAGGTCTGTGGAGAGTGCTGCTGTCAGCACCTACCAGGTCTTGTGGAGAGTGCTGCTGTCAGCACCTATCAGGTCTTGTGGAGAGTGCTGCTGTCAGCACATACAGGCTTTGGGAGAGTGCTGCTGTCAGCACATATCAGGTCTTGGAGAGTGCTGCTGTCAGCACCATCAGGCTTTGGGAGAGTGCTGCTGTCAGCACTATCAGGTCTTGTGGAGAGTGCGCTGTCAGCACCTACAGTCTTGGGGAGTGCTGCTGTCAGCACTATCGCTTGAGTGCTGTGTCAGCACATCCAGGCTGGGAGATGCTGCAGCAGCCACTACAGGTCTTGTGGGAGAGCTGCTGTCAGCACCATCGGTCTGTGGGAGAGTGCTGCTGTCAGCACTATCAGGTCTTGTGGAGAGTGCTGCTGTCAGCACCTATCAGGTCTTGTGGGAGAGTGCTGCTGTCAGCACTATCAGGTCTTGTGGAGAGTGCTGCTGTCAGCACTATCAGGTCTTGTGGGAGAGTGCTGCTGTCAGCACTATCGGTCTTGGGAGTGCTGCTGTCAGCCACTATCGGTCTTGTGGAGAGTGCTGCTGTCAGCACATACAGGTCTTGTGGAGATGCTGCTGTCAGCACCTATCAGGTCTTGTGGAGGCTGCTATCAGCACCTACCAGGTCTTGGGAGAGTGCTGCTGTCAGCACTATCCAGGTCTTGGGAGTGCTGCTGTCAGCAGCACCATCAGGTCTGTGGAGGCTGCTGTCAGCACTATCAGGCTTCGATGGGAGAGTGCTGCTGTCAGCACTATCCGACTTGTGGAGTAGCTGCTGTCAGCACCTCGGTCTTGTGGGAGAGTGCTGCTGTCAGCACCATCAGGTCTGTGGAGGTGCTGCTGTCAGCACATATCCAGGTCTTGTGGGAGAGTGCTGCTGTCAGCACCTATCAGGTCTTGTGGGAGAGTCTGCTGTCAGCACACTACAGGTCTTGTGGGGAGTGCTGCTGTCAGCACTATCAGGTCTTGTGGGAGATGCTGCTGTCAGCACTATCAGGTTTTGTGGGAGAGTGCTGCTGTCAGCACCTATCAGGTCTTGTGGGAGTGCTGCTGTCAGCACCTACCGGGTCTTGTGGGAGAGTGCTGCTGTCAGCACTACGGCTCTTGTGGGAGAGTCTGCTGTCAGCACATCAGGTCTTGTGGGAGAGTGCTGCTGTCAGCACCTACCAGGTCTTGTGGGAGAGTGCTGCTGTCAGCACACTACCAGGTCTTGTGGGAGAGTGCTGCTGTCAGCACTATCAGGTCTTGTGGGAGAGTGCTGCTGTCAGCACTATCAGGTCTTGTGGGAGAGTGCTGCTGTCAGCACTATCAGGTCTTGTGGGAGAGTGCTGCTGTCAGCACACTACCAGGTCTTGTGGGAGAGTGCTGCTGTCAGCACTATCAGGTCTTGTGGGAGAGTGCTGCTGTCAGCACTATCAGGCCTTGTGGGAGAGTGCTGCTGTCAGCACTATCAGGTCTTGTGGGAGAGTGCTGCTGTCAGCACACTATCAGGTCTTGTGGGAGAGTGCTGCTGTCAGCACTATCAGGCCTTGTGGGAGAGTGCTGCTGTCAGCACATATCAGGCCTTGTGGGAGAGTGCTGCTGTCAGCACTATCAGGCCTTGTGGGAGAGTGCTGCTGTCAGCACATTATCAGGCCTTGTGGGAGAGTGCTGCTGTCAGCACTATCAGGCCTTGTGGGAGAGTGCTGCTGTCAGCACACTACCAAGTCTTGTGGGAGAGTGCTGCTGTCAGCACTATCAGGTCTTGTGGAGAGTGCTGCTGTCAGCACTATCAGACTCTTGTGGAGAGTGCTGCTGTCAGCACTATCAGGCTTGTGGGAGAGTGCTGCTGTCAGCACTATCAGGCCTTGTGGGAGAGTGCTGCTGTCAGCACTATCAGGCCTTGTGGGAGAGTGCTGCTGTCAGCACTATCAGGTCTTGTGGGAGAGTGCTGCTGTCAGCACTATCAGGTCTTGTGGGAGAGTGCTGCTGTCAGCACTATCAGGCCTTGTGGGAGAGTGCTGCTTCAGCACTATCAGGTCTTGTGGGAGATGCTGCTGTCAGCACTATCAGGCCTTGTGGGAGAGTGCTGCTGTCAGCACTATCAGGTCTTGTGGGAGAGTGCTGCTGTCAGCACTATCAGGCCTTGTGGGAGAGTGCTGCTGTCAGCACTATCAGGTCTTGTGGGAGAGTGCTGCTGTCAGCACCTATCAGGTCTTGTGGGAGAGTGCTGCTGTCAGCACTATCAGGTCTTGTGGGAGAGTGCTGCTGTCAGCACCTATCAGTCTTGTGGGAGTGCTGCTGTCAGCACTATCAGGCCTTGTGGAGAGAGTGCTGCTGTCAGCACACTATCAGGTCTTGTGGGAGAGTGCTGCTGTCAGCACTATCAGGTCTTGTGGGAGAGTGCTGCTGTCAGCACACTATCAGGTCTTGTGGGAGAGTGCTGCTGTCAGCACTATCAGGCCTTGTGGGAGAGTGCTGCTGTCAGCACTATCAGGCCTTGTGGGAGAGTGCTGCTGTCAGCACACTATCAGGTCTTGTGGGAGAGTGCTGCTGTCAGCACTATCAGACCTTGTGGGAGAGTGCTGCTGTCAGCACTATCAGGCCTTGTGGGAGAGTGCTGCTGTCAGCACACTATCAGGCTTGTGGGAGAGTGCTGCTGTCAGCACTATCAGGCTTGTGGGAGAGTGCTGCTGTCAGCACATCAGGCCTTGTGGGAGTGTGCTGTCAGCACACTATTGTGTACCCATTGTTGCTTTGGAGTACCTGCTGTTGTTACTGTGTATCAGCACTATTGTTAGCTGTGTTGCCTTGTTACCGCTTTGTACTATTGTTACCTGTAGCTATGTGTTACCGTGTTTTCTTGTTACCGCTGTTGTTACTTTGTTACCGTGTTGTTGCTGTTACCGCTGTTCTGCTTGTTGTTACCGCTGTTGTTACTGTTGTTACCACTATTGTTACCGCTGTTGTGTCTTTGTTACCACTATTGTTACGCTGTCTAAGTTGTTGCTTTGTTACCACTGTTGTTGCTCTTATTACCGCTGTTGTTACCGCTGTTGCTGCTCTTGTTACCGCTGTTGTTGATGTTGTTACCGCTGTTGCTGCTCTTGTTACCGCTGTTGTTACTGTTGTTACCACTGTTGTTACTGTTGTTACCACTGTTGTTACCGCTGTTGTTGCTCTTGTTACCGCTGTTGTTACTGTTGTTACCACTGTTGTTACCACTGTTGCTTCTCTTGTTACCGCTGTTGTTGCTCTTGTTACCACTGTTGTTGCTCTTGTTACCACTGTTGTTACTGTTGTTACCGCTGTTGTTACTGTTGTTACCGCTGTTGCGGCTCTTTTTACCGCTGTTGCTTCTCTTGTTACCGCTGTTGTTGCTCTTGTTACCACTGTTGTTGCTCTTGTTACCACTGTTGTTACTGTTGTTACCGCTGTTGTTACTGTTGTTACCGCTGTTGCGGCTCTTTTTACCGCTGTTGCTTCTCTTGTTACCGCTGTTGTTGCTCTTGTTACCACTGTTGTTGCTCTTGTTACCACTGTTGTTACTGTTGCTACCGCTGTTGTTACCGCTGTTGCGGCTCTTGTTACCGCTGTTGTTGCTCTTGTCACCACTGTTGTTACCGCTGTTGTTACTGTTGTTACCGCTGTTGCGGCTCTTTTTACCGCTGTTGCTTCTCTTGTTACCGCTGTTGTTGCTCTTGTTACCGCTGTTGTTGCTCTTGTTACCACTGTTGTTGCTCTTGTTACCACTGTTGTTACTGTTGTTACCGCTGTTGCTGCTCTTGTTATCGCTGTTGTTACCGCTGTTGTTACTGTTGTTACCGCTGTTGTTATACCACTGTTGTTACCACTGTTGTTACTGTTGTTACCGCTGTTGTTATACCACTGTTGTTACTGTTGTTACCGCTGTTGTTATACCACTGTTGTTACCGCTGTTGTTGTGAGAGCGGTGGTTTAAATGACAAAGAAGCTCACACGCCGGGATGATAATGTTGATGCTGCTGCTGCTGTTACTGCTGTTATTTCCTCTTGTTGCTGTTATTTCCTCTGTTGTTGTTATTTCCTCTGTTGTTGTTATTTCCTCTGTTGTTTTTATTATTTCCTCTGTTGTTGGTGCTGTTATTTCCTCTGTTGTTAGTGCTGTTATTTCCTCTGTTGTTGGTGCTGTTATTTCCTCTGTTGTTGGTGCTGTTATTTCCTCTGTTGTTGGTGCTGTTATTTCCTCTGTTGTTGGTGCTGTTATTTCCTCTGTTAGTGCTGTTATTTCCTCTGTTGTTGGTGCTGTTATTTCCTCTGTTGTTGGTGCTGTTATTTCCTTTGTTGTTAGTGCTGTTATTTCCTCTGTTGTTGGTGCTGTTATTTCCTCTGTGGAATCAATTCCCCTTTAGCAATATATTTAGCCAACAGCAAGAACAGCCTCGTTGATCAGGAAGGCACCGGGAGAGCCTGGACTGTGACCGGGCTCCGGGAGTGGAAAGACTCTGGGAACTGGTCAGAGGAACGTCAAAGGTAAACACAGCGTCGACATTTGTATGTCAGTCTTACCTTAGGTGAGGTGAGGTTATGTTAGGTTAGGTTTAGGTTAGGCTAGGTTAGGTGAGGTTAGGTGAGGTTAGGCTAGGCTAGGCTAGGTAAGGTTAGGTTTAGGTGAGGTTAGGTTAGGTCAGGTTAGGTTAGGTCAGGTTAGGATAGGTTAGGTTAGCTTAGCTTAGGTTGGGTTAGGATAGGTTAGCTTAGCTTAGGTTGGGTTAGGTCAGGTTAGGTTAGGTCAGGTTAGGTTAGGTTTGCTTAGCTTAGGTTGGGTTAGGTTAGGTCAGGTTAGGATAGGTTAGCTTAGCTTAGGTTGGGTTAAGTTAGGTCAGGTTAGGTTAGGTTTGCTTAGGTTGGGTTAGGTTAGGTCAGGTTAGGTTAGCTTAGCTTAGCTTAGGTTGGGTTAGGTTAGGTCAGGTTAGGTTAGGTTAGGTTTGCTTAGCTTAGGTTGGGTTAGGTCAGGCTAGGATAGGATAGGTTAGCTTACGCCGGGTTAGATTAGGTTAGGTTAGGTTAGATTAGGTTAAGTCAGGTTTGTCAGGAAAGAGGACAAGTGTTTCCTGACGCGGGTCTTAGTTATATGATGACCCACAGCTGGAGGTTTTGGTCACCTGACTGAGGCCTTCCACTGGCTTACCCCTCCACCCTTTTAAAAAATAAATGGGTATTATAATAGTTTTCAGGTTTACCTCTGGTTTAACCTGCTCTGAAATACTCTACGTAAACCAGGAGGTGCCTGGTTTACTCCCCCCCCCTAGCTTGATGTAAACTACGTATTATGTAGAAATAATTATAGTAATAATAATAGTAGTGATAATAATAATAATAATAATAATATTAGTAATAATAATAATATTAGTAATAATAATAAAAGTCATACTTGTGTTGTGGATACATACGTAAGAGATGAGTGTAGGGGGAGTGTTGTGTGGTGACTACCCATCATGTCCAGGTGAGAGGCACTTAAACATAGACACTCACACCATTCAGACGCAAAGATAAAGATATTAGAGAGAGATAGAGAGAGAGAGAGAACAGTCGCAGACTGAGGGGAAGACACATCGACTCCAGGCTCAGGGACTGATTACATCAAACTCCTTCTGACCTTCACTATTCTTCTTCTTATTGGACTGATGAAGCCCCAGTCAAGTTTCTTTTAAATCTGAACAGTAATCCAGACTGAGGGACTGACCACCTTCACTTCTCACAGATACAACCACAAATTAATGCAAATTCTTGACTCTTCGGAAAAGAATTTGCCGTCATGTCGATACGCAACGCCCGGGTCAGCTGATTCACGGAAGTGCGTATATTTATAAGTTAATGAAGGGGTTTTTTAACATGAGCACTCGTGTACTTTACAAGATTACCTTACACCCTGGGGAAATTATGGGATCTTTAAAAGAGTGCAGACATGTCTGCTTATCACAGGGGAGGCCAGGAGTTATAGACCACTAGCGCTGACCTCACACATCACGCGAGGCCTGCTCACACACCGGGCCGCGGGGGCGTTCACCCCCGAAATCCTCTCCAGGATGGTCAGTGTGGATTTATAGCAGTGCGGTTTACTTGCGGCCACCAGTAACAGCCTGGTTTATCAGGCCCTGATCCAACATGATCCCTGGTCACAGACACACGGGGGCGTTGACCCCCGAAACCCTCTCCAGGTATACTCCAGTGGGATCATACCTCTCACAACTTTGTGATAAATCTCCGGGTATTTGGGAAGAGGACCAACACTTGGGAATCTGTATTGATAAAGCCACTGGCGGGCGAAACATCTGCAATAAAGATATCAACATGTTGCACATGTGTCTGCATGGATTTTGCAAAGGTATTTGATGTGACCTTGGAGTTGTAACCTATTAAATGAGGTCAGGAAATAGGTCAATGGTAATCCAAATTTCTACAAGAATTTTGCAAAGGTGTTTGATGTGACTTTGTTGTTTGTAACCTCGATTGGTAGCGCACTCGCCTCACACACAGAGGTCCGTGGTTCGATCCCCGGTACGGGTGAAAACAGAACATGTTTTCATAAGACACCTGCTGTCCATGTTCACCTAGCAGTAAGTAGGTGCCTGGGTGTTAGTCACCTTACACCTGCTGTCAGTGTTCACCTAGCAGTAAGTAGGTACCTGGGTGTTAGTCACCTTACACCTGCTGTCAGTGTTCACCTAGCAGTAAGTAGGTACCTGGGTGTTAGTTACCTTACACCTGCTGTCAGTGTTCACCTAGCAGTAAGTAGGTACCTGGGTGTTAGTCACCTTACACCTGCTGTCAGTGTTCACCTAGCAGTAAGTAGGTACCTGGGTGTTAGTGGACTGGTGTGGGTGGCATCCTACCTACCTGGAGGGTATTCCGGGGGTCAACGCCCCCGCGGCCCGGTCCATGACCAGGCCTCCCGGTGGATCAGGGCCTGATCAACCAGGCTGTTACTGCTGGCTGCACGTAGTTCAACGTACGAACCACAGCCCGGCTGATCTGGCACTGACTTTAGGTATCTGTCCAGCTCCCTCTTGAAGACAACCAGAGGTCTATTGGTAATTCCCCTTATGGCTGGTGGGAGGCTGTTGGACAGTCTTGGGCCCCGGACACTTACTGTGTTTTCTCTTAGTGTACCTGTGGCGCCCCTACTTTTCACTGGGGGTACGTTGCACCGTCTGCCAAGTCTATTGCTTTCGTATGGAGTGATTTCTGTGTGCATATTAGGGACCAGTCCCTCCAGAATCTTCCAGGTGTAGATTATGATGTATCTCTCTCGCCTGCGTTCCAGTGAATATAAGTCAAGTGCTTCCAAGTGTTCCCAGTAGTTAAGGTGTTTGATGGAACTTATACGTGCAGTAAAGGTTCTCTGTACATTCTCTAGATCTGCAATTTCACCTGCCTTGAATGGGGATGTTAATGTACAACAGTATTCCAGCCTAGAGAGAACAAGTGATTTAAAAAGGATCATCATTGGCTTGGCATCTCTTGTCTTGAATGTTCTCATTATCCATCCTATCAGTTTCCTCGCAGATGTGATAGTGGCATTGTTGTGGTCCTTGAAGGTGAGATCCTCAGACATTACCACTCCCAGGTCCTTCACATTACTTTTCCGCTCTATTGTGTGATTAGAGTTTGTAGTATACTCAGTTCTAGTTATTATTTCCTCCAGTTTTCCATAACGGAGTAGTTGGAATTTGTCTTCATAGAACATCATATTGTTCTCTGTTGCCCATTGTAACACTTGGTTTATGTCTTCTTGAGGTTAACTGTGTCCTCAATGATGACAGTCTCATGCAGATCCTAGTATCATCTACAAAGGATGACACAGTGCTGTGGTTTACATCTCTGTCTATGTCTGATATGAGGATGAGGAACAGGATAGGTGCGAGTACTGTGCCTTGTGGGACACACTCTTTACTGTGGCAGCTTCCGATTTAACTCTGTTTACCACTACTCTTTGTGTTCGATTGGTTAGGAAGTTGAAGATCCATCTGCCTACTTTGCCAGTTATCCCTTTAGCACACATTTTGTGTGTTATTACACCATGATTGCACTTGTCAAAGGCTTTTGTAAAGTCTGTGTATACTACATCTGCATTCTGCTTGTTTTCCAGTGCATCTAAGACCATGTCATAGTGGTCCAGTAGTTGTGAGAGGCAGGAGCGACCATCCAAGACCATGTCATAGTGGTCCAGTAGTTATGAGAGGCAGGAGGGACCATCGAAGACCATGTCAAAATGGTCCAGTAGTTGTGAGAGGCAGGAGCGACTATCCAAGACCATGCCATAATGGTCCAGTAGTTGTGAGAGGCAGGAGCGACCATCCAAGACCATGTCATAGTGGTCCAGTAGTTATGAGAGGCAGGAGGGACCATCGAAGACCATGTCATAATGGTCCAGTAGTTGTGAGAGGCAGGAGCGACTATCCAAGACCATGCCATAATGGTCCAGTAGTTGTGAGAGGCAGGAGCGACCATCCAAGACCATGTCATAGTGGTCCAGTAGTTGTGAGAGGCAGGAGTGACCATCCAAGACCATATCATTGTGATCCAGTAGTTGTGAGAGGCAGTAGTGACCATCCAAGACCATGTCATAGTGATCCAGTAGTTGTGAGAGGCAGGAGTGACCATCCAAGACCATATCATAGTGGTCCAGAAGTTGTGAGAGGCAGGAATGACCATCCAAGACCATGTCATAGTGGTCCAGTAGTTGTGAGAGGCAGGAGCGACCATCCAAGACCATGTCATAGTGATCCAGTAGTTGTGAGAGGCAGTAGTGACCATCCAAGACCATATCATAGTGGTCCAGTAGTTGTGAGAGGCAGGATCGTCGTGCTCTGAACCCATGTTGCCCTGGATTGTGCAGTTTTTGGGAGTCCAAGTGGTTTGTAATCTTGCTTCTTAGAACTCTTTAAAAGATTTTTATGATATGGGACGTTAAAGCTGTTGGTCTATAGTTCTTAGCTATTGCTTTGCTGCCACCTTTGTGGAGTGGGGATATATCTGTTGTTTTTAGTGACTGTGGAATCTCACCTGTGTCTACGCTCCTTCTCCATAACATACTTAGGACTCGTGAGAGGGGTTTCTTGCAGTTCTTAATGAACACAGAGTCTGGGCCTGGGGCTGAGTGCATGGGAATGTCGTCGATGACTTTCTCAAAGTCTAGAGGAGTTAGGGTTATGTCAGAAATTTGGCATACATTGGCAGGGTTTTGAGGCTCATTCATGAAAAAATTATTTGGATTGTCTGTCTTTAGACGGATTAGTGGTTCGCTGAACACAGAGTCATATTGATATTTCAGTATCTCACTCATCTCTTTGTTGGCATCTGTGTAAGATCCGTCTTGTCTGAGCAGGGACCCTATACTAGAAGTGACGTCAACCTGAGCTGCCAGACTTCAGTAGCGTCAACCTGAGCTGCCAGACTTCAGTAGTGTCGACCTGAGCTGCCAGACTTCAGTAGTGCCAACCTGAACTGCCAGACTTCAGTAGTGCCAACCTGAGCTGCCAGACTTCAGTAGTGCCAACCTGAGCTGCCAGACTTCAGTAGTGCCAACCTGAGCTGCCAGACTTCAGTAGCGTCAACCTGAACTGCCAGACTTCAGTAGTGTCGACCTGAGCTGCCAGACTTCAGTAGTGTCGACCTGAGCTGCCAGACTTCAGTAGTGCCAACCTGAGCTGCCAGACTTCAGTAATGCCAACCTGAGCTGCCAGACTTCAGTAGCGTCAACCTGAACTGCCAGACTTCAGTAGTGTCAACCTGAGCTGCCAGACTTCAGTAGTGTCGACCTGAGCTGCCAAACTTCAGTAGTGTCAACCTGAGCTGCCAGACTTCAGTAGTGTCAACCTGAGCTGCCAGACTTCAGTAGTGTCAACCTGAGCTGCCAGACTTCAGTAGTGTCAACCTGAGCTGCCAGACTTCAGTAGCGTCAACCTGAACTGCCAGACTTCAGTAGTGTCGACCTGAGCTGCCAGACTTCAGTAGTGCCAACCTGAGCTGCCAGACTTCAGTAGTGTCAACCTGAGCTGCCAGACTTCAGTAGTGTCAACCTGAGCTGCCAGACTTCAGTAGTGTCAACCTGAGCTGCCAGACTTCAGTAGCGTCAACCTGAACTGCCAGACTTCAGTAGTGTCGACCTGAGCTGCCAGACTTCAGTAGTGCCAACCTGAGCTGCCAGACTTCAGTAGTGTCAACCTGAGCTGCCAGACTTCAGTAGTGCCAACCTGAGCTGCCAGACTTCAGTAGTGCCTATGAGCTGCCAGACATCAGTAGTGCCAACCTGAGCTGCCAGACTTCAGTAGTGCCAATCTGAGCTGCCAGACTTCAGTAGTGCCAATCTGAGCTGCCAGATTTCAGTAGTGTCAACCTGAGCTGCCAGACTTCAGTAGCGTTAACCTGAACTGCCAGACTTCAGTAGTGTCGACCTGAGCTGCCAGACTCCAGTAGTGCCAACCTGAGCTGCCAGACTTCAGTAGTGTCAACCTGAGCTGCCAGACTTCAGTAGTGCCAACCTGAGCTGTCAGACTTCAGTAGTGTCAACCTGAGCTGCCAGACTTCAGTAGTGCCAATCTGAGCTGCCAGACATCAGTAGTGCCAACCTGAGCTGCCAGACTTCAGTAGTGCCAACCTGAGCTGCCAGACTTCAGTAGTGCCAATCTGAGCTGCGAGACTTCAGTAGTGCCAACCTGAGCTGCCAGACTTCAGTAGTGCCAACCTGAGCTGCCAGACTTCAGTAGTGCCAATCTGAGCTGCCAGACTTCAGTAGTGCCAACCTGAGCTTCCGCTACAAAAGCGTCATTTATCGCGTCTGTAACCAGACTAGTGCCACCTTTTGTGTGGCACTCGTCTGAGCGCTTGCCAAAGATGGCACTCAGCAGTGGTGGACAAAGTTTGATTTACAGGAAGGAGACAGAATGGAATGACCTGTATAGGTCGACTGAAGGGAGTTTCTAGTTGCAGTGTACTGGCTGGGTTGGTAGCGCACTAGGCTCACCGTGGTTCGATCCTCGGGTACGGGTAGAAATATTTGGGGCGTGTTTCCCCTAGGACACCTGCTGTCACTGTTCACCTAGCAGTAAGTAGGTACCTGGGTGTTAGTCACCTTACACCTGTTGTCAGTGTTCACTAGCAGTAAGTAGGTACCTGGGTGTTAGTGTACTGGTGTGGGTGGCATCCTGGGGGACAAAATTAACCTAAGTTGCGGGAAATGCTCTACATAACCAGGGACTTTCTATATATTATGTCATTGATGTCAGCTATGGTCTGTATAAGTTGTACCATCTACTGGTACAACTAAACATTATTTAAGCACCACAGCCTGTCTGATCAGGAACCGCCTTGACGATAGTGTCAAGGTTCACCTTGAAGATAATTAGGATGTTGGTAATAGTTATATTTGAAGGAATTGCCTTGACAGCTCTACGTGGAGGGTGTTCCGGGGGTCATCGCCCCCGCGGCCCGGTACTTAAGCAGTCCTCCCGGGGGATCAGTCCCTATCTTTCCGTAGAAAGCAATTAGGGTTGTTCTAGTTGAGGGTGTTGAAGAGTGTGTGGGTGCACGCGCGTACACACACACACACACGCTTCGATTCCCCTTGAAAGGAATCCTGTGTTTGTCAGAGGATTCGGAATCTTTATTTGTCGTTAACTCGTTCGTTGTCCCGTCTGTTTCAACGTGCATAATACATTCCATCACAGCCAGAGTGAAAAATGGATTCTCAGTGTAATTTTCACCTACGAAGGAAAGGAACAGGAGAGCAATGTGTTGCTGGGGATGTGAGTTTGTTTACACGCCCATACCAGGAGCTGTGACTCGACCCCTGCAACCACAGTTAGGTGAGTGCACACACACGTACAGTACCCACTTCCCCACAGGCCGAGTGTCTATCGAGCAGTGCCTTTGACAACTGGTAACTATTACTACTACTGCTACTACTACCACTACTACTACTATTACTACCACTACTACTACTACTATTACCATCACTACTACTACTACTACCACCACCACCACTACTACTACTACTACCACTACTACTACTATTACCACTACTGCTACTACTACTACCACTACTATTATTACTACCACTACTACTACTATTACTACCACTACTACTACTATTACTACCACTAATGCTACTACTACCACCACCACCACTACTACTACTACTACTACTACTACTACCACTACTGCTACTACTACTACCACTACTACTACTATTACTACCACTACTGCTACTACTCCTACCACTACTGCTACTACTACTCCACTCACTATACTTACACCACTACTGCTACTACTACTACCACTACTGTACTACTACCACTACTACTACTATTACTCACTACTACTACTACTATTACCATCACTACTACTACTACTACCTACTACTACTATACTACCACTCAGCTACTACTACCACCACACTACTACTACTACTACCACTACTACTACTATTACTCCACTACTGCTACTACTCTCACACTACTGCTACTACTACTACTACTACTATTACTACCACTACTGCTACTACTACTACTGCTACTACTACTACCACTACTACTATTACTACCACTACTGCTACTACTACTACTATCACTACTATTCTATTACTACCACTACTACTACTACTACTATACTACAACTACTACTGCTACTACTACCACTACTACTACTACTACCTACTACTACTACTACCACTACTGCTACTACTACTACACTCTACTACCACTACTACTCCACTACTACTACTACTCTACTACACCACTACTACTCACTATTCTACCACTACTGCTACACTACTACTGCTCACTACTACTACACTCTACTTACTACTGCTACTCTACCACTACTACTACACTACTACTACTGCACTACTACTACTAACCACTACTACTACTGCACTACTACTACAACTACCACTACTAATCTACCACTACTGCTACTACTACTACCACACTACTACTACCACTACTACTACTACCACTACTACTACTACTACTACTACTACTACTACTACCCACTCTCTACTACTCTACTACTACTACTACTACTCCACTACTACTACTACTGCTACTACTACTACTACTAACCACTACTACTACTGCTACTACTACTACCACTACTACTACTACTCACTCTACTACTACTACCACCTACTACTACTACTACTACTACTACTACCACTACTACTACTACTGCTACTACTCATACTACCACTCTACTACTGCTACTACTACTCACTACTACTACTACCACTACTACTACTGCTACTACTACTACTCATTACTACTACTACTACACTACTACTACCACTACTACTACCATCCTACTACTACCACTACTCTACCACTCACTACTACTACCACTACTACTACTCACCACTACCTACCTACTACTACTCCACACTACTACTACCACACTACTACTATTACTACCACTACTACTACTACACTGCTACTACTAACTACTACTACCACAACTACTACCACTACTACTACCACTACTACTACTACTACCAAACTACTACTACCACTACTGCTGCCATCTCTGACTTGACTTGTCACTTCTCTGCTCTACTACGTCTCTGCACTGCTTTCTAGCCACTAAGATACTCTAGGTAGCAGCTACTCTCTCTAGACTAGGCTCTCACTACTACTCTGCTATTACTCCTGCTATCTCTTTCCATGTGTTATCTACCACCACTACTACTACTACTACCACTACTACTACTGGTACTGCTGCTACTACTACCACTACTACTACTACAACTACTACTACCACTATACTACTACTACCACTACTACTACTAGTACTGCTGCTACTACTACTACTACTACCACTACTACTATTACTACCACTACTACTACTACCACTACTACTACTACAACTACTACTACCACAACTACTACTACCACAACTACTACTACCACTACTACTACTACCACTACTACTACTACAACTACTACTACCACAACTACTACTACCACAACTACTACTACCACTACTACTACTACCACTACTACTACTAGTACTGCTGCTACTACTACTACTACCACTACTACTATTACTACCACTACTACTACTACCACTACTACTACTACAACTACTACTACCACAACTACTACTACCACTACTACTACTACCACTACTACTACTACAACTACTACTACCACAACTACTACTACCACTACTACTACTACCACTACTACTACTACTACAATACACATACACGCTGGCTGCATGTTTGACTTGGCTTGTTCATGTTTGCTTTGTCTCGCCTGGCTTGTCTAAGCACCTAAGATACCCCAGGGGTCGAGGCAGCTACCCCAGGAAGGCCTCAAACTGCTTTCCCTGTATCTGTTCTGTGTTATTCCATGTAATCACCTACTTAAGTTCATAGGGGGTCGATTCACAGCCACCAGCTGTATCTCTTATTAATTAAATGAATTTTGGTCTCTAGAGCGCGATACAAAACTTAATCTTGAAGCTGCGTATGATACATAATCTGCAGTTCTCCCTTTGATATACCTTTGAAGAGCTTCGAGAGTTTATCTACTCTGAGCCCGGCCATGGTCAACCAGGCTGTTGCTGCTGGAGGCCCACTGCTCCACATATCCATCACAGCCTGGTTGATCTGGCACCCGATGAAGATACTTGTCCAGTTTCCTCTTGAAGGCTTCTACACTGGTTCCAGCGATGTTTCGGATATCTTCTGGTAAGATGTTGAATAGTCTGGGACCCCGGATGTTAATACAGTGCTCCCGTATTGTCCCCACCGCACCCCTGCTCCTCACTGGGTTTATTTTACACTTCCTCCCATATCTCTCACTCCAGTATGTTGTTATGGCAGTGTGCAGATTTGGGACCAGGCCCTCAAGTACTTTCCAAGTATATATTATCATGTATCTCTCTCTCCTCCGCTCCAATGAGTACATGTTCAAGACTTGAAGGCGTTCCCAATAATTTAGATGTTTCAGTGGCTCAATGTGAGCCGTAAACGATCTCTGAATTTGTTTCAGCTCTGATATTTCTCCTGCCCTGAACGGGGCCGTCAGCACTGAGCAGTATTCTAAGGAGGAGCACTAGCGATTTGAATAGTGTCACCATCGTCATTATTTCCCTTGTTTTGAAAGTTCTCAATACCCACCCCGTCATCTTCCTGGCTGTTGTGATCTTTGTCTTGTTATGGTCTTTAAACGACAGATCAGCAGACATAATTATTCCCAAGTCCTTTAC
The DNA here is from genome assembly GCA_009830355.1 of Cherax destructor. NCBI lineage: Eukaryota > Metazoa > Arthropoda > Malacostraca > Decapoda > Parastacidae > Cherax > Cherax destructor. The sequence goes on along the minus strand of WNWK01006065.1, from coordinate 30,879 downwards.
GTGTTCCTTTCGTTCTATGTGGTGACCCTCTTGCGTTTTGTATATAGTGTTCCTTTTGAGTTCTTCATTTTTTCCATACCTAAGCAGCTGAAACTTATCACCATTGAACGTCATGTTGTTCTCCACTGCCCATTGGAAGACCCTGCTTATGTCCTCCTGTAATTTTTCAGTGTCCTCTACCGTAGTGACTTTCATGCTTATTTTAGTGTCATCTGCAAATGATGATACAAAAGTGTGCTGGGTGTTTTTATCTATGTCTGCTATGAGGATGAGAAACAGCAGAGGTGCCAGGACAGTGCCTTGGGGCACTGAGCTTTTGACCTCGCTGATGCTGGCTCTTGCCCTGTTCACTACTACTTTTTGTGTTCTTTGTGTTAGGAACTCAAATATCCATCTGCCTACCTTCCCCGTAATGCCTATGGACCTCATTTTGTGCGCTATCACTCCATGATCGCATTTGTCAAACGCCTTTGCAAAATCTGTGTAAATTACATCTGCGTTTTGGTCGTCCTCCAATGCCTCCGTAATTCTGTCATAATGGTTCAGCAGCTGTGACAGGCATGATCGACCCGCTCTAAAGCCATGCTGGTTCGGGTTATGTTGGTTGTGCTGGTCCATGAAGTTTGTAATCTGCCGTCTCATCACTCTTTCAAAGATTTTTATGATGTGAGAAGTGAGGGCTACTGGTCTGTAATTTTTAGCTAGTGCTCTACTACCTCCCTTATGCAAAGGAGCTATGTCTGCACTCTTTAAGGCCTCTGGAATTTCACCTAGATCTAAGCTCTTTCTCCACAGAATACTAAGGGCTCTTGCTAATGGTACTTTGCACTGCTTTATAAATAAAGCATTCCATGAATCTGGTCCAGGTGCTGAGTGAGTGGGCATGTTGTCCATTTCTTTTTCAAAATCTATGGGATTTGTACTAATGTCGGTTAGGTGGTCTGCGCGGCCTTCTGCTGGAGTGAAAAATATTTCTACATTTTCTACCTTGCTGTCATTTAGTGGGTTGTTGAACACTGACTCATACTGTTCTTTTAGGATTTCACTCATTTCCTGTTCATCGTCAGTATACGAATCTCCTCTCAATAATGGCCCAATTCTACAGCTTGGATTTTGCATAGGAATAAAAATATTTTGGGTTTCTTGCAATATCCTGTATGGCTCTTTGTTCCCTTTGTACTTCTTCTGTCAGGTATGACATCTTAAGTTTTTGCTCTAATTCAGTGATCTCTCGGTTAATGCTATCTCCCTTACCAGGAGCAGAGACTAAGAATAATAATAATAATAATAATGTTTATTTGTACCAGTAGATGGTTCAACTTATACAGACCATAGCTGACATCAATGACATACTATATAGAAAGTCCCTGGTTATGTAGAGCATTTCCCGCAACTTAGGTTAATTTTGTCCCCCAAGATGCCACCCACACCAGTACACTAACACCCAGGTACCTACTTACTGCTAGGTGAACACTGACAGCAGGTGTAAGGTGACTAACACCCAGGTACCTACTTACTGCTAGGTGAACACTGACACTAGGTGTTTAAGGATAAACGTCCTACTTTGCAGACTAACACTGACAACACTGACAGCAGGTGTTTAGAGGAACAGTCCTAACCACCAGCCACGGGACACCACTGGACAAGAATGGAGTTTCATCTTCAACGGACAATTTGACAAATATTTCAGACTTTGGATATTTTAAACTACGGAGATTGAGTTTTAAAACAGCAGGAGTGAGGAAGATAACAGCAGGAGTGAGCGAAGATAACAGCAGGAGTGAGCGAAGATAACAGCAGGAGTGAGCGAAGATAACAGCAGGAGTGAGCGAAGATAACAGCAGGAGTGAGCGAAGATAACAGCAGGAGTGAGCGAAGATAACAGCAGGAGTGAGTGAAGATAACAGCAGGAGTGAGCGAAGATAACAGCAGGAGTGAGCGAAGATAACAGCAGGAGTGAGCGAAGATAACAGCAGGAGTGAGTGAAGATAACAGCAGGAGTGAGCGAAGATAACAGCAGGAGTGAGCGAAGATAACAGCAGGAGTGAGCGAAGATAACAGCAGGAGTGAGTGAAGATAACAGCAGGAGTGAGTGAAGATAACAGCAGGAGTGAGCGAAGATAACAGCAGGAGTGAGTGAAGATAACAGCAGGAGTGAGGAAGATAACAGCAGGAGTGAGTGAAGATAACAGCAGGAGTGAGCGAAGATAACAGCAGGAGTGAGCGAAGATAACAGCAGGAGTGAGTGAAGATAACAGCAGGAGTGAGCGAAGATAACAGCAGGAGTGAGCGAAGATAACAGCAGGAGTGAGCGAAGATAACAGCAGGAGTGAGGAAGATAACAGCAGGAGTGAGTGAAGATAACAGCAGGAGTGAGCGAAGATAACAGCAGGAGTGAGCGAAGATAACAGCAGGAGTGAGCGAAGATAACAGCAGGAGTGAGTGAAGATAACAGCAGGAGTGAGTGAAGATAACAGCAGGAGTGAGTGAAGATAACAGCAGGAGTGTGCGAAGATAACAGCAGGAGTGAGGAAGATAACAGCAGGAGTGAGCGAAGATAACAGCAGGAGTGAGCGAAGATAACAGCAGGAGTGAGCGAAGATAACAGCAGGAGTGAGTGAAGATAACAGCAGGAGTGAGGAAGATAACAGCAGGAGTGGTGAAGATAACAGCAGGAGTGAGCGAAGATAACAGCAGGAGTGGCGAAGATAACAGCATGTGAGCAGGGAGTGAGAAGATAACAGCAGGAGTGAGCGAAGATAACAGCAGGAGTGAGTGAAGATAACAGCAGGAGTGAGTGAAGATAACAGCGGGGAGGAAGATAAAGCAGGTGGTGAAGATAACAGCAGGAGTGAGTGAAGATAACAGCAGGAGTGAGTGAAGATAACAGCAGGAGTGAGTGAAGATAACAGCAGGAGTGAGGAAGATAACAGCAGGAGTGAGTGAAGATAACAGCAGGAGTGAGTGAAGATAACAGCAGGAGTGAGCGAAGATAACAGCAGGAGTGGAGATACAGCGGAGAGCGAAGATAACAGCAGGAGTGAGCGAAGATAACAGCAGGAGTGAGCGAAGATAACAGCAGGAGTGAGCGAAGATAACAGCAGGAGTGAGTGAAGATAACAGCAGGAGTGAGTGAAGATAACAGCAGGAGTGAGCGAAGATAACAGCAGGAGTGAGCGAAGATAACAGCAGGAGTGAGTGAAGATAACAGCAGGAGTGAGTGAAGATAACAGCAGGAGTGAGTGAAGATATGGATGTGATGGGCGTCTTAACTTCAGGTCCCACTCCAGAACCTGACCTCTGGTGTGTGTGTACTCACCTAGTTGTGTTTGCAGTGGTCGAGTCACAGCTCCTGGCCCCGCCTCTTCACTGGTCGCCACTAGGTCACTGTTCCTGCTTCATGAGCTTTATGATACCTCTTCTTAAAGCTACGTATGGATCCTGCCTCCACTACATCACTCTCCAGATTGTTCTACTTCCTGACCACTCTGTGCCTGAAGAAGTACTTCCTAACATCCCTGTGACGTGTGTCGACGCTTCAGAAAAACCACCCCAATTACCTCTTATCTAAAGGTCGTATTTTTCTCCTGGCCAGTATCTCTGGCTCACGACCTATTGTCCCCACTGACCTGACATGGTCTAAATCACGTGTTTATCGGCCCTCGGATGATTCCCCCCCCCCCGGAGTGACCCCAGGTCACCCCAGGTCACCTGCACTCAGGCAGGACCCATCACCCCGTCGTTTCCACTATTTTTAAACCCTGAACTTACCTGATTCTTATCATTTACTGTGTCATTGTTGACCAGTCTAGTGGCCCACCCTGGTATTTATAGTCTAGTGGCCCACACTGCTATTTATAGTCTAGTGGCCCACCCTGCTATTTATAGTCTAGTGGCCCACACTGCTATTTATAGTCTAGTGGTCCACACTGCTATTTATATTCTAGTGGCCCACACTGCTATTTATAGTCTAGTGGCCCACCCTGCTATTTACAGTCTAGTGGCCCACACTGCTATTTATAGTCTAGTGGTCCACACTGCTATTTACAGTCTAGTGGCCCACACTGGTATTTATAGTCTAGTGACCCACACTGGTATTTATAGTCTAGTGGCCCACACTGGTATTTATAGTCTAGTGGTCCACACTGGTATTTATAGTCTAGTGGCCCACACTGCTATTTATAGTCTAGTGGCCCACACTGGTATTTATAGTCTAGTGGCCCATACCACCGAGGTTGGTGCCCGGGGGTATGGGGAAACATCGTCTGGCTCCGTGGTAAAGTACTGGTTACTCTGATACAGAGTTTGCAGGTTCGAGTCCTGCTGTGGACGTAGAGACAATGTTTGTATATAATTTCGCCTGTGTGATATATATATATATATATATATATATATATATATATATATATATATATATATATATATATATTCATCACAGCCTGGTTGATCTGGTGAATATACTTGTCCAGTTTGCTCTTGCAGACTTCTACACTTGTTCCAGCAGTGTTTCTGATATCTTCTGGTAAGATGTTGAACAGTCTTGGTCCACGCATGTTGATACCATGTTCTCTTATTGTGTCCATGGTGCCCCTGCTTTTCACTGGGTATATTTTACACTTCCTGTCATATCTCTCACTCCAGTATGTAGATTTGTCACCAGACCCTCAAGCACCTTCCAGGTATCTATTATAAGGTATCTCTATCTCCTCCGCTCCAGTGAGTACATATTTAGTACTCTGAGACGTTCCCAGTAATTTAAATGCCTTACACAATTCCATGGCTAGAACAATTTACAACTAACACAACTGGCTAGAACAATTCACAACTAACACAACTGGCTAGAACAATTCACAACTAACACAACTGGCTAGAACAATTCACAACTAACACAACTGGCTAGAACAATTCACAACTAACACAACTGGCTAGAACAATTCACAACTAACACAATGCTGAACAACACAACTACACTGGCTAGAACAATTCACAACTAACACAACTGGCTAGAACAATTCACAACTAACACAACTGGCTAGAACAATTCACAACTAACACAACTGGCTAGAACAATTCACAACTAACACAACTGGCTAGAACAATTCACAACTAACACAACTGGCTAGAACAATTCACAACTAACACAACTGGCTAGAACAATTCATAACTAACACAATCATTCACGTTAGTAAAGAAGCTTTAGGAGATGTCCCATCTACCAAAAATTACATGATGTATTGTATTGATAAAGCCACTGGAGGGCGAAACGTCTGCAATTAGTGTCACTAATATGTAGGATTGCCCAGTGGAGGTAGGTCATACCCAAGTTATGGGCCGGAAGTGAACAAGAATGTCCTCTATACCAAGATTCCATAATGTCGTAGTGTCTAACATGCTGTATATGCGATCCTTCATCTTGTGGGTTTTACCTGGAGTATACCTGGAGAGGGTTTCGGGGGTCAACGCCCCCGCAGCCCGGTCTGTGACCAGGCCTTGTTATTGTATACCATACATACACTAAGGTGTTTGAGGAGGTAGATCATGGTAATGAATATGATGTTGTGTATATGGACTTCAGTAAGGCTTTTGATAGAGTCCCACATCAGAGACTATTGAGGAATAAGGCACACGGAATAGGAGTGGTCACTGGTGACTCAGTGGTCACTGGTGACTCAGTGGTCACTGGTGACTCAGTGGTCACTGGTGACTCAGTGGTCACTGGTGACTCAGTGGTCACTGGTGACTCAGTGGTCACTGGTGACTCAGTGGTCACTGGTGACTCAGTGGTCACTGGTGACTCAGTGGTCACTGGTGACTCAGTGGTCACTGGTGACTCCATACATACCACCATCATTATAAACTGACTTCAGTAGCCACACCATGACAGGGAACACTAGCAGGACCTAGACGAAGATCAGCTGTTGCAGGAGGTGTTGCAGGAGGGTAGGTGTTGGCAGGAGGGGAGGGTCAGAGAATTGCAAAAGGCAAGAGGAGGAACATAAATAGTATCCAGCTTTTCACTAAGGTTGCAGCCCTGGTTGTAGTCCTGGTTGTAGCCCTGGTTGTAGCCCTGGTTGTAGCCCTGGTTGTAGCCCTGGTTGTAGCCCTGGTTGTAGCCCTGGTTGTAGCCCTGGTTGTAGCCTGGTTGTAGCCCTGGTTGTAGCCCTGGTTGTAGCCCTGGTTGCAGCCCTGGTTGTAGCCTGGTTGTAGCCCTGGTTGTAGCCCTGGTTGTAGCCCTGGTTGTAGCCCTGGTTGCAGCCCTGGTTGTAGCCCTGGTTGTAGCCCTGGATGTAGCCCTGGTTGCAGCCCTGGTTGTAACTCTAGTTGTAGCCCTGGTTGTAGCCCTGGTTGTCAGCCCTGGTTGTAGCCCTGGTTGTAGCCCTGGGAGTGTAGCCGCCTGGTTGCAGCCCTGGTTGTAACTCTGTGAGCTGTTGTAGCCTGTGTGCCTGGTTGTAGCCCTGGTTGCAGCCCTGGTTGTAGCCCTGGTGTGAGCCCTGGTTGTAACTCTAGTTGTAGCCCTGGCTGCAGCCCTGGTTGTAACTCTAGTTGTAGCCCTGGTGTAGCCCTGGCTGTAGCCCTGGTTGTAGCTCTAGTTGTAGCCCTGGCTGTAGCCTGGCTGCAGCCCTGGTTGTAACTCTAGTTATAGCCCTGGTTGTAGCCCTGGTTGTAACTCTAGTTGTATCCCTGGTTGTAACTCTAGTTGTAGCCCTGGTTGTAGCCCTGGCTGTAGCCCTGGTTGTAACTCTAGTTGTAGCCCTGGTTGCAGCCCTGGATGTAGCCCTGGTTGCAGCCTTGGTTGTAGCCCTGGTTGCAGCCCTGGTTGCAGCCCTGTAGCCCTGGTTGCTGCCTTGGTTGTAGGCCTGGTTGCAGCCTTGGTTGTAGCCCTGTAGCCTTTGTTGCAGCCCTGCAGGCTTGGTTGCACCTCTGCAGGCTTGGTTGCAGCCCTGGTTGTAGCCCTGTAGCCCTGGTTGCAGCCTTGGTTGTAGCCCTGGTTGCAGCCCTGGTTGTAGCCCTGTAGCCTTGGTTGTAGCCCTGGTTGCAGCCCTGGTTGTAGCCCTGTAGCCCTGGTTGCAGGCTTGGTTGCAGCCCTGTAGCCCTGGTTGCAGCCCTGTAGCCCTGGTTGCAGCCCTGTAGCCCTGGTTGCAGCCCTGTAGCCCTGGTTGCAGCCCTGTAGCCCTTGTTGCTGCCCTGTAGCCCTGGTTGTAGCCCTGTAGCCGTGGTTGTAGCCCTGGTTGCAGCCCTGGTTGTAGTCCTGGCTGCAGCCATGCAGCCCTGGTTGTAGCCCTGCAGCCCTGGTTGCAGCCTTGGTTGTAGCCCTGCAGCTTGGTTGTAGCCCTGGTTGGCTCTGGTTGTAGCCCTGGTTGCATCCCTGGATGTAGCCCTGGTTGCAGCCCTGTAGCCCTGGTTGCAACCCTGTAGCCCTGGTTGCAGCCCTGTAGCCCTGGTTGCAGCCCTGTAGCCCTGTCTGCAGCCCTGGTTGCAGCCCTGGTTGTAGCCCTGGTTGCAGCCCTGTAGCCCTGGTTGCAGCCCTGTAGCCCTGGTTGTAGCCCTGGTCAAGGGCCCAGCAGTGGTGGGTCACTGGTAATGCTTCCGGCCGTAGCGGTGAGGTGACTAATATACTCCGGCTCACAAAGGGAAGCACCCGGGTTAGATTCACAGTCTCCCACTACCTACTGAGGGCCCTGAATCAGCACTCTCTAGAAAGGCGTAGAATTAGGGAAGATATGATTGAGGTGTATAAATGGAAAAAAAGGAATAAATAAAGGGGATGTAAATAGCGTACTAAAATATCTAGTATTGACAGGACTCGCAGCAATGGCTTTAAGTTGGATAAATTCAGATTCAGGAAGGATATAGGAAAGCATTGGTTTGGTAATAGAGTTGTCGATGAGTGGAACAAACTCCAGAGTACAGTTATAGAGGCTAAAACCTTGTGTAGTTTTAAAAATAGGCTAGATAAATATATGAGTGGGTGTGAGTTGGACCTGACTAGCTTGTGCTACTAGGTCAGATGCCGTGCTCCTTCCTTAAGTGGATGTAACCTGACCTGGCTGGGTCGGGGCATTGGCTTAAGCCGGTGGGAGACTTGGACCTGCCTCGCATGGGCCAGTAGGCCTGCTGCAGTGTTCCTTCTTTCTTATGTTCTTATGTTCTACGTGTGTGCACCACAGCCTGGCTGATCAGGAACTGCCTTGAGGAACTTAGTGAGTTCCCAAAGGGAAGTTTGTTGGTAACTACTTATAAACGATGGGAAGGGTGCTGAAGAGTCTTGGTTCCTCTAAACTTATTGAATTATCTCTTGTAGGCATATAACTAGCTAACATTTTTTCTGCCTATAGGCTTATATTGTGTTACATTGTCTGCTGTTACTGCAGTTTCTGCCTATATAGATATATCTCGCTACCTTTTCTGCATTTAGGCCTACCTTCTCTGCCTATATATCGCCACTTTTCAGTCTGTAGGCCTATATTTCGCTCCCTTCTTAGCCTATAATTTTATGTCGGTACCTTCTTAGCATGTTGGCTTATATCTCGCTACCTTTTCTGTCTATAGGCCTATATCGCTACCTTCTCAACCTATACCTGGAGGGTATTCCGGGGGTGAACGCCCCTGCTCCCCGGTCCACGACCAGGCCTCCTCCTCCTCCTACCAGGCCTACCTTCTCAGCCTACCAGGCCTACCTTCTCAGCATATTGACCTTCCATCTTGTTTACCTGACCTTTCCTGCATGACCACTTGGGTAGGCCGTTTAGAACCCCTGGGGACTGGCCTATAGGCCTAGTTAAACCATTATTCATCCTCACCCCCCCTTCCCCTGCTCATCTTCACCTTGTCTTTTTCCTCTCCTCTCCCTTCCTCTCCCTTCCTCTCCCTTCCCCTCCCTTCTTCCTTAATATCTCTCAGTCTGTCCACCCCTGCTGGTTACCCTTCCTCTTCTTTTCCCTCCTCTGCTGTTCCCTCCTCTTGTTGGTTCCCTCCCTCTTTCTGTTACTCTCCTCTTTTGTTCTCTCCCTCTTGCTGGTTACTCTCCCTCTTGTTGGTTACTCTCCTCTTGCTGGTTACCTCCCTCTTGCTGGTTACTCTCCCTCTTGCTGGTTACCTCCCTCTTGGTTACCCTCCCTCTTTCTGGTTACTCTCCCTCTTGTTGGTTACTCTCCCTCTTTCTGGTTACTCTCCCTCTTGCTGGTTACTCTCCATCATGCTGGTTACTCTCCTCATGCTGGATACCCTCCCTCTTGTGGTTACCCTCCCTCTTGTTGGTTACCCTCCCTCTTCTGGTTACTCTCCCTCTTGTTGGTTACTCTCCCTCTTGCTGGTTACTCTCCATCATGCTGGTTACTCTCCCTCATGCTGGATACCCTCCCTCTTGTTGGTTACCCTCCCTCTTGCTGGTTACCCTCCCTCTTGCTGGTTACCCTCCCTCTTGTTGGTTACTCTCCCTCTTGTTGGTTACTCTCCCTCTTGCTGGTTACTCTCCCTCTTTCTGGTTACCCTCCCTCTTGTTGGTTACCCTCCCTCTTGTTGGTTACCTCCTCTTGTGGTTACCCTCCCTCTTGCTGGTTACCCTCCCTCTTGCTGGTTACTCTCCCTCTTGCTGGTTACTCTCCCTCTTGCTGGTTACCCTCCCTCTTGCTGGTTACCCTCCCTCTTGCTGGTTACTCTCCCTCTTGCTGGTTACTCTCCCTCTTGTTGGTTACCCTCCCTCTTGCTGGTTACTCTCCCTCTTGTTGGTTACTCTCCCTCTTGTTGGTTACTCTCCCTCTTGCTGGTTACCCTCCCTCTTGCTGGTTACTCTCCCTCTTGCTGGTTACTCTCCCTCTTGTTGGTTACTCTCCCTCTTGTTGGTTACTCTCCCTCTTGCTGGTTACTCTCCCTCTTGCTGGTTACCCTCCCTCTTGCTGGTTACTCTCCCTCTTGTTGGTTACCCTCCCTCTTGCTGGTTACTCTCCCTCTTGCTGGTTACTCTCCCTCTTGCTGGTTACTCTCCCTCTTGTTGGTTACCCTCCCTCTTGCTGGTTACCTCCCTCTTGTTGGTTACCTCCCTCTTGTGGTTACTCTCCTCTTGCTGGTTACTCTCCTCTTGCTGGTTACTCTCCCTCTTGCTGGTTACTCTCCCTCTTGCTGGTTACCTCCCTCTTGCTGGTTACCCTCCTCTTGCTGGTTACTCTCCCTCTTGTTGGTTACCTCCCTCTTGCTGGTTACTCACCAACCACACTCCCTCCCCACTAACCAACTACACTCCCTCCCCACCACTCACCAACACACTCCCACCCCCACTCACCCCGCTCCCTCCCCCACTCACCAACCACGCTTCCTCCCCCACCACTCACCAACTCATCACCACCTCCCTCCCCACTCACCACCACCTCCCTCCCCCACTCATCAACCACACTCCCTCCCCACTCACCCCCTCCCTCCCCACTCATCAACCACACTCCCTCACCCACTCACCACCCTCCCTCCCCACTCACCAACCACACCTCCTCCCCACTCACCAACCCTCTCCTCCCCACTCACCCCTCCCTCCCCACTCACCCGCTCCCTCCCCCACTCACCCGCTCCCTCCCCCACTCACCCGCTCCCTCCCCACTCACCAACCAAGCTCAATTCCCCACTCACCACGCTCCTTCCCCACTCACCAACCACGCTCCCTTCCCCACTCATTCACGCTCCCTCCCCACTCACCAACCACCCTCCCTCCCCTCTCACCAACCACGCTCCCTCCCCACTCACCACGCTCCCTCCCCACTCACCAACAACACTCCCTCCCCACTCAACCAACCACACTCCCTCACCCACTCACCACCCTCCCTCCCCCACTCACCAACCACCTCCCTCCCCCACTCACCAACCACTCTCCCTCCCCCACTCACCACGCTCCCTCCCCCACTCACCCTGCTCCCTCCCCCACTCACCCTGCTCCCTCCCCCACTCACCACGCTCCCTCCCCACTCAACAAGCACCCTGGCTTGTGGATATTACTTGTACAATCCAGCCCACATCTGCCTTGCCTGGAGGAAGATGGTTGGCGGAGATAATGGTGGAGACCAGTGTTGGCGTTGGTGAGGGAGCAGAGCGAAGGTTAATGACGCGGTCGTGTTGAGCTACAGTCCAGTTCGGGAGGTGGGGGGAGGGGGAGGGGGTGGGGCGGAAGGGAGAGGGGTGTATGGAATGGTAAGGGGTGACGGTAGTGTTTTGGGACCAACTCTCTCTCTCTCTCTCTCTCTCTCTCCTCTCTCTCTCTCTCTCTTTTACTCTCTCTCTCTCTCTCTTCTCTCTCTCTCTCTCTCTCTCCTCTCTCTCTCTCTCTCTCTCTCTACTTGGGAATGTGCTTACCTCCACACCCTGATATAAGGTCTTACAATAGCAGTGGACACACATAGGAACTATGACTCGGGGCCAGGAGCTATGAATCGACACTTGCAACCACAATTAGGTGAGTTCGCAGGACAGATGTTAAGAGAGGTCACAACAGGTCACAGCAACAAGGGACACAGCAACAAGGGGTCCAGCAACAGGGACACAGCAACAAGGTCACAGCAACAAGGGTACACAGCGGGGACACAGCACAAGGTCACAGCAAAGGCAGCAACAGGGACAGCACAAGGGGTCACAGCAACAGGCCAGCAAAGGACACAGCACAAGGTCCACAACAAGGACACAGAACAGGGGAACAGCAAAAGCCGGACAATGAACAGGGGACACAGCAACAAGGGTCACACAACAAGGGGTCACAGCAACAATGGGTCACAGCAACAAGGGTCACAGCAACAAGGGGTCACAGCAACAAGGGGACACAGCAACAAGGGGCACAGCAACAAGGGAACAGCACAAGGGGACACAGCAACAAGGGGTCACAGCAACAAGGGGACACAGCAACAAGGGGACACAGCAACAAGGGGACACAGCAACAAGGGGACACAGCAACAAGGGGACACAGCAACAAGGGGACACAGTTGGAAGTTGAAGACTCAGATGAATCACAGGGATGTTAGGAAGTATTTCTTCAGTCACAGAGTTGTCTGGAAGTGGAATAGTTTGGGAAGCGATGTAGTGGAGGCAGGATCCATACATAGCTTTAAGAAGAGGTATGATAAAGCTCATGGCGCAGGAAGAGTGACCCAGTAGCGGCCAGTGAAGAGGCGGGGCCAGGAGCTACGAATCGACCCCTGCAACCATAACTAGGTGAGTACACAACCCACACACACACACACACACACACACAACCTGGAATTTACCTGGAGAGGGTTTCGTGGGTCAACGCCCCCGCGGCCAGGTCTGAGACCAGGCCTCATTGTGGATCAGGGTCTGATCAACCAGGCTGTTACTGTCGGCCGCACGCAAACTGACGTACGACCCACAGCCCGGTTGGTCAGGTACTGACTTTAGGTGCCTGTCCAGTGCCTTCTTGAAGACAGCTAGGGGTCTATTGGTAATCCCCTAATGTATGCTGGGAGGCAGTTGAACAGTCTTGGGCCCCGGACACTTATGGTGTTGTCTCTCAGTGTACTCGTGGCGCCCCTGCTTTTCATCGTGGGAATGTTGCATCTCCTGCCGAGTCTTTTGCTTTCATAGGGAGTGATTTTCGTGTGCAGGTTTGGTAACAATCCCTCCAGGACCTTCCAAGTGTATATTATCATGTATCTTTCTCGCCTGCGTTCCAGGGAATACAAATCAAGGACCTTCAACCGTTCCCAGTAATTTAGGTGCTTTATCGTACTTATGTGTGCTGTGAAAGTTCTTTGTACACTCTCCAGGTCTGCAATGTCGCCAGCCTTGAAGGAGGCTGTTAGTGTACAACAGTATTCCAGCCTAGAGAGAACAAGTGATTTGAAGAGTGTCATCATGGGCTTGGCGTCCTTAGTTTTGAAGGTTCTCATTATCCATTCTATCATTTTCCTAGAGGCGATCCTTCACAGAAAATCTTCACGGAATTAGGAATGAAAAATTCCAGTTTTAATATATCATGGAATTACCCTAATAATGACAATCAGGTCTCTGTCCCTGACTTCTGCTTGGCTGATTTCATAGTACTGAGAAATTACCTGGATGGGCTGAACTGGAATGACCTGACTATGGGTCAGGTAGGTGGTGATGATTACCTATATGACGTTTTCCAGAGCATAGTTCTAGCTGCTCAGACAACTTATGCTCCTAGTAAGGAAATCAGATCAAACAAAAATGATCCTAAATGGATAAACAATAGATTAAAACATCCCATTGGTCAAAAAAGAGGCATATATAGTCCAATCAAAAGAGGAGAGGGCAATTAAGAAATCAGTATATTCAGTGTTAGGTCCGCTACTGTTACTAATATACGCGAATGACCTACCTGAAGGCAGTGACAGTAACTGATGAGGCCTCAGAATGGCAGAGAGTAATGAGCACTGCAGGAGGCCTACTGACCCATGCTAGGCAGGTCCAAGTCACATACTGGCTTAAGCCAGTCAAAGGTCCACGTCACAGTAGATCTGCATCAGATCTACTGGCCCAAGCCAGTCAGGTTCAACTCACACCCACCCATGTATTTGTCTAACCTGTTTTTACAGCTACACAACATTTTAGCTTCTCTGACGAGTGGTGTTCCTCAAGGATCAGTGTTAGGGCCGTTACTCTTACTAATACACCTGAATAACCTCCCACTTAAATAAAAAGGAAGGCAGAGAGGGACAGTAAGAGATGAGGTGTCAGAATGGGAGATGGTCAGTCACGACAACAAACTGGAAAAGGTGCAAAAGTTTGCATCCAGACTAGTACCAGACATTAGAGGAATGTACTGTGAGAAGTTGAAGGAACCAAACCTGACCACCTCAGAAGAGAGGAAGGCAAGGGGAGACATGTTCACAACATTTAAGATCCTAAGAGGAATTTGTGAGGATGATAGGGACAGATTTGTTTGAATTAAGAGGACCAGGATCAAGGGGACGCGAGTGAGGACAGATGAACCATTGGGAATGTTAGGAAGTATTTCTTTAGCCTCAGAGATGGTCAAAAAGTGGAATGACTTAAATGGGGCAGTGGTGACTTAAACGAGGCAGTGGTGACTTAAACGAGGCAGTGGTGACTTGAATAAGGCAGTGGTGACTTAAACGAGGCAGTGGTGACTTAAATGAGGCAGTGGTGACTTGAATAAGGCAATGGTGACATAAACGGGGCAGTGGTGACTTAAACGAGACAGTGGTGACTTAAACGAGGCAGTGGTGGCTTAAACAGGGCAGTGGTGACTTAAACGAGGCAGTGGTGACTTAAACGAGGCAGTGGTGAATTAAATGAGGCAGTGGTGACTTGAATAAGGCAGTGGTGACTTTAACGGTGCAGTGGTGACTTAAACGAGGCAGTGGTGACTTGAATGAGGCAGTGGTGACTTAAACGAGGCAGTGTGACTTAAACAGGCAGTGGTGACTTAAATGAGGCAGTGGTGACTTAAAGAGGCAGTGGTGACTTAACGGGCAGTGGTGACTTGAATGAGGCAGTGGTGACTTGAATAGGCAGTGGTGACTTAATGAGGCAGTTGTGACTTAAACAAAGGGAGTGGTGACTTCAATAGGCAGTGGTGACTTAATGAGGCGTGGTGACTTAAACGAGGCAGTTGTGACTTGAACGAGGCAGTGGTGACTTAATGAGGCAGTGGTGACTTGAATGAGGCAGTGGTGACTTTAACGAGACATGGTGACTTGAATGAGGCAGTGGTGACTTAAACGAGGCAGTGGTGACTTAAACGAGGCAGTGGTGACTTAAACGAGGCAGTGGTGACTTAAACGAGGCAGTGGTGACTTAAACGAGGCAGTGGTGACTTAAACGAGGCAGTGGTGACTTAAACGAGGCAGTGGTGAATTAAACGAGGCAGTGGTGACTTGAATGAGGCAGTGGTGACTTAATGAGGCTGTGGTGACTTAAACGAGGCAGTTGTGACTTAAACGAGGCAGTGGTGACTTGAATGAGGCAGTGGTGACTTTAACGAGGCAGTGGTGACTTGAATGAGGCAGTGGTGACTTAAACGAGACAGTGGTGACTTAAATGAGGCAGTGGTGGCTTAAACGAGGCAGTGGTGACTTAAACGAGGCAGTTGTGACTTAAACGAGGCAGTGGTGACTTCAACGAGGCAGTGGTGACTTAAACGAGGCAGTGGTGACTTAAACGAGGCAGTGGTGACTTAACGAGGCAGTTGTGACTTCAACGAGGCAGTGGTGACTTAAACGAGGCAGTGGTGACTTAAACGAGGCAGTGGTGACTTGAATGAGGCAGTGGTGACTTAATGAGGCAGTGGTGACTTGAATGAGGCAGTTGTGACTTTAACGAGACAGTGGTGACTTAAACGAGGCAGTGGTGACTTTAACGAGGCAGTTGTGACTTGAATGAGGCTGTGGTGACTTAAACGAGGCAGTGGTGACTTGAATGAGGCTGTGGTGACTTAAACGAGGCAATGGTGACTTTAATGAGGCTGTGGTGACTTAAACGAGGCAGTGGTGACAAACGAGGCTGTGGTGACTTGAATGAGGCAGTGGTGACTTGAATGAGGCAATGGTGACTTGAATGAGGTAGTGGTGACTTAAACGAGGCAGTGGTGACTTGAATGAGGCAGTGGTGGCTTAAACGAGGCAGTGGTGACTTAATCGAGGCAGTGGTGACTTAAACGAGGCAGTATTGCCTTGAATGAGGCAGTGGTGACTTAAACGAGGCAATGATGACTTGAATGAGGCAGTGGTGACTTAATGAGGTAGTGGTGACTTAAACGAGGCAGTGGTGACTTGAATGAGGCAGTGGTGACTTAATGAGGTAGTGGTGACTTAAACGAGGCAGTGGTGACTTGAATGAGGCAGTGGTGACTTAATGAGGTTTGCAAGTGGTGACTTGAATGGGCAGTGTGACTTGATGACACAGACTTAATGAGGATTGGTGACTAAACGAGGCAGTGACGAATGAGGCAGTGTGAGCTACTCATACCAGCTCAAGAACAGGTATGATAGGGCGAGGCTATAAGCGGAGTATCGACCCCAGCAACACACAAGTGGTGAGTACAAACACTGACACTGCTACTCAGCTGGTGAGTACAAACACTGACTGCTACTCAGCTGGTGAGTACAAACACTGACACTGCTACTCAGCTGGTGAGTACAAACACTGACACTGCTACTCAGCTGGTGAGTACAAACACTGACACTGCTACTCAGCTGGTGAGTACAAATACTGACACTGCTACTCAGCTGGTGAGTACAAGCACTGACACTGCTACTCAGCTGGTGGGTACAAACACTGACACTGCTACTCAGCTGGTGAGTATAAGCACTGACACTGCTACTCAGCTGGTGAGTACAAACACTGACATTACTACTCAGCTGGTGAGTACAAACACTAACACTGCTACTCAACTGGTGAGTACAAACACTAACACTGCTACTCAGCTGGTGAGTACAAACACTGACTGCTACTCAGCTGGTGAGTACAAACACTGACTGCTACTCAGCTGGTGAATACTAACACTGACACTGCTACTCAGCTGGTTGACTTATTCAAGTCACACAATACAGCTGGTGATAATCCCAGCCATATATGATGTACCCGTAGCAATTATATGTTATTTAATTTAGGTAGATTAATTAACATTACATCTGGTGTAGCAAGGTTGAGAAGCCTGCTAGGACGTGTAGAATGTACCCAGGGTAAAGTAGGGGCATCATGGGCACTGTTACTGCAGTGACAGATGTTTGAGACCTTGTAGAATGTACCCAGGGTAAAGTAGGGCCATCATGGGCACTGTTACTGCAGTGACAGATGTTTGAGACCGTGTAGAATGTACCCAGGGTAAAGTAGGGGCATCATGGGCACTGTTACTGCAGTGACAGATGTTTGAGACCGTGTAGAATGTACCCAGGGTAAAGTAGGGGCATCATGGGCACTGTTACTGCAGTGACAGATGTTTGAGACCTTGTAGAATGTACGCAGGGTAAAGTAGGGGCATCATGGGCACTGTTACTGCAGTGACAGATGTTTGAGACCTTGTAGAATGTACCCAGGGTAAAGTAGGGCATCATGGGCACTGTTACTGCAGTGCCAGATATGGCAGAAAGCGTAGAATATACCCAGTGGGTCTGTCAGACTAGGTAAACATTTGTGGTCTTTATATTCAAGTATTGCAACAACGGAAACTAATATGCTTGATAACTAGAACGTTCAAAACATGACATTAATAGACAGTCAAGATGGACCTTGTTTTTTTTTCTTGCCTGGAATATTACTGTCCACTAGCAGCCCCTTTTAAGGCAGGTGACACTGTATGTCTGGAGATGTACAGACATACAGCACAGCATCACCTCTCTCACTACAGATCTGGAGATGTACAGACATACAGCACAGCATCACCTCTCTCACTACAGATCTGGAGATGTACAGACATGATGTTGACACTCTTCAGGTTGCTTGTTCTATCTAGGCTGGAATATTGCTGCACACTAACTGCACCTTTCAAGGCAGGTGAAATTGCTGACCTAGAAAATGTACAGAGAACCTTCACCGCACGCATAACTGCGATAAACCACCTCAATTACTGGGAACGCTTGAAGTTCCTAAACCTGTACTCCCTAGAACGCAGGCGGGAGAGATACATTATTATATACACTTGGAAAATCCTAGAGGGATTAGTACCAAACTTACACGCGAGAGTCACTCCTACGAAAGCAAAAGACTCGGCAGACGATGTAACATCCCCAATGAAAAGCAGGGGTGCCACTAGCACGTTGAGAGACAACACAATAAGTGTCAGGGACCCAAGACTGTTCAACTGCCTCCCAGCATAATAACATAAGAACATAAGAAGAAGGAACACTGGCAGGCCTACTGCCCATGCGAGCAGGTCCAAGTCTCCACCGCTTAAGCCAATGCCCGACCCAGCCAGGTCAGGTTACATTCACTAGGAAGGAGCACGGCATCTGACCTAGTAGCACAAACTAGTCAGGTACAACTCACACCCACCCGCACCCATCATATTTATCTAGCCTATTTTAAAACTACACACGTTTTAGCCTCTATAACTGTACCGGGTTTGTTCCACTCATCGACAACTCTATTACCAAACCAATGCTTTCCTATATCCTTCCTGAATCTGAATTTATCCAACTTAAAGCCATTGCTGCGAGTCCTGTCAATACTAGATATTTTTAGCACTATTTACATCACCTTTATTTATTCCTGTTTTCCATTTATACACCTCAATCATATCCCCCCTAATTCTACGCCTTTCTAGAGAGTGCAGATTCAGGGCCCTCAGTCTATCCTCATAGGCAAGATTTCTGATACATGGAATCAACTTAGTCATCCTCCTTTGTACGTTTTCCAGAGCATTTATATCCATTCTGTAATACGGTGACCAAAACTGTGCAGCATAATCTAGATGAGGCCTAACCAAGGATATATATAGTTGAAGAACAACCTGAGGACTCCTATTATTTATGCTTCTTGATATGAAGCCAAGGATTCTGTTAGCTTTATTGCGAACACTTATGCACTGTTGTCTTGGTTTTAGATTACTGCTAACCAGAACTCCTAAATCCTTTTCGCAGTCAGTAGTATTAAGATCTACATTATTTAGTTTATATGTGGTATGGTTATTGTCCTGTCCAATATTTAGAACTTTGCATTTATCTACATTAAACTGCATCTGCCACTTCTCCGACCACTGCATCAGTCTATTCAAATCTTCCTGGAGTGCTCTAATGTCCTCATTTGAATGAATTGGACGGCCTATTTTGGTGTCATCGGCAAACTTGCTTATGTCGCTATTTATTCCCTCATCTATGTCGTTTATGTAGATTGTGAACAACAAGGGGCCCAATACTGACCCCTGTGGAACACCACTTGTGGCGCTTCCCCACTCTGATTTCTCCCCATTTATGCAAACTCTCTGCTGCCTATTTGTCAACCATGCCTCTATCCAGGAAAAAATTTCTCCTCCTATTCCGTGTGCCTTAATTTTCCTCAATAGTCTCTGATGTGGGACTCTATCAAAAGCCTTACTGAAGTCCATATACACAATATCATATTCATTACCATGATCTACCTCCTCAAATACCTTAGTGAAAAAAGTTATTAAATTTGTAAGGCAGGAACGCCCTTTTGTAAAACCGTGCTGAGATTCATTGATTAATTTATGCTTTTCAAGATGGCTGCGAATTGCCTCGGCAAATATTGATTCCATAAATTTTCCCACTATGGAGGTTAGGCTTATTGGTCTATAGTTCGAAGCTAAGGACCTGTCTCCTGCTTTGAAAATAGGTATTACATTTGCAATTTTCCACTTATCTGGCACCATGCCAGTTTGCAGTGATATGTTGAAAAGATTAGCCATAGGTTTGCTAAGCTCCTCTTTACATTCCTTTAGAACCCTTGCATACAGTTCATCAGGGCCTGGGGATTTGTTAGGTTTTAATTTATCTATTTGTCTAAGGACCATGTCACTTGTGACCCTGATCGTGCATAGTTTACTATCGTCCTGGTCTACATAATTCAATATTTCTGGAATATCGCTAGTATCTTCCTGTGTAAAAACTGAGAGGAAGTAAGTGTTAAAAATTCTACACATTTCCTTATCACTGACGGTGAGCTGACCTGAGTAACTTTTGAGTGGGCCTATCTTGTCCCTAATCTTACTTCTGTATACCTGAAAAAATCCTTTTGGGTTAGTCTTCGATTCTCTTGCAACTTTAACCTCATAGTATCTTTTTGCTTTTCTTATTCCCGCCGCGGGGGCGTTGACCGCCGGAACTCTCTCCAGGTAAACATGCAGCACAGCATCACCTACCTCACAACACAGGAGTCTATCTGTCCTCAGCCCACCTCACTCTTCACAGCATCACCTACCTCACAACACAGGAGTCTATCTGTCCTCAGCCCACCTCACTCTTCACGTATATATGGTATTTCTAACTTCTGTATTTGCCGTCTAGGCGAATCTAACTGTACCTCTGTATGTTAGAAGAAAAATAGTTATAACTATAAGCGTAATTTTTAAAGGGGTGGACGTAAGCCAGTGGAAGGCCTCGGTCAGATGACCAAAAGCTCCAGCTGTGGGTCATGTGACAAAGACCCATGTCAGGAAATACTTGTGCTGTTTCCTGACGAACCTTACCTAACCTAACCTAATCTAACCTAACCTAACCTACCCTAACCTGACCTGACCTAACCTGACCTAACCTTACCTTACCTAACCTAACCTAACCTACCCTAACCTGACCTAACCTAACCTAACCTGACCTTACCTAACCTAACCTAACCTACCCTAACCTGACCTAACCTAACCTGACCTAACCTAACCTGACCTAACCTTACCTAACCTAACCTAACCAAACCTACCCTAACCTGACCTAACCTAACCTGACCTAACCTAACCTGACCTAACCCAACCTGACCTAACCTAACCTGACCTAACCTTACCTTACCTAACCTAACCTAACCTAACTTTACCTTACCTAACCAAACCTAACCTAACCTAACCTAACCTAACCTAACTTTACCTTACCTAACCAAACCTAACCTAACCTGACTTAACCTAACCTAACCAAACTAACCTAACCTTACCTAACCTAACCTAACGAAACTAACCTTAACATAACCTAACCTGTCTATAAACCACGGAGACCCTTCTCGATTGTGGTTGCAGGGATTCAGTCATAGCTCCTGGACCCGCAGGAAGTACTGTGTTAATTATTTTGCCATGTTGAACACGGTTTAAAATTCCTAGAATTAAGACACATGTTCACCAGTTGTCATGTGTGTGACACTGGGTGTATTTGTTTGGTGTATCCGGTGGGCAGGTGTAGAAGGGAGGCGGGAGGGGGAGGGAGGCAACAGGCTGAGTTAGGGAGGGAGGAAGATAGAGGACAGGACAC
>WNWK01006065.1:0-5000 GCA_009830355.1 Cherax destructor | reverse complement strand
AGAGGTGCTGGTCAGAGGTGCTGGTCAGAGGTGCTGGTCAGAGATGCTGGTCTGAGGTGCTGGTCTGAGGTGCTGGTCAGAGGTGCTGGTCAGAGATGCTGGTCTGAGGTGCTGGTCAGAGGTGCTGGTCAGAGATGCTGGTCTGAGGTGCTGGTCAGAGGTGCTGGTCTGAGGTGCTGGTCAGAGGTGCTGGTCAGAGATGCTGGTCTGAGGTGCTGGTCTGAGGTGCTGGTCAGAGATGCTGGTCTGAGGTGCTGGTCAGAGGTGCTGGTCAGAGATGCTGGTCTGAGGTGCTGGTCAGAGATGCTGGTCTGAGGTGCTGGTCTGAGGTGCTGGTCTGAGGTGCTGGTCAGAGGTGCTGGTCAGAGTGCTGGTCGAGGTGCTGGTCTGAGGTGCTGGTCTGAGGTGCTGGTCAGAGGTGCTGGTCAGAGTGCTGGTCGAGGTGCTGGTCTGAGGTGCTGGTCTGAGGTGCTGGTCGAGGTGCTGGTCGAGGTGCTGGTCAGAGGTGCTGGTCGAGGTGCTGGTCTGAGGTGCTGGTCAGAGGTGCTGGTCTGAGGTGCTGGTCTGAGGTGCTGGTCTAGAGGTGCTGGTCAGAGGTGCTGGTCTGAGGTGCTGGTCAGAGTGCTGGTCGAGGTGCTGGTCAGAGGTGCTGGTCAGGATGCTGGTCTGAGGTGCTGGTCAGAGGTGCTGGTCAGAGGTGCTGGTCGAGTGCTGGTCGAGGTGCTGGTCGAGGTGCTGGTCGAGATGCTGGTCTGAGGTGCTGGTCAGAGGTGCTGGTCTGAGGTGCTGGTCTGAGGTGCTGGTCAGAGATGCTGGTCTGAGGTGCTGGTCTGAGGTGCTGGTCTGAGGTGCTGGTCTGAGTGCTGGTCTGAGGTGCTGGTCAGAGGTGCTGGTCTGAGGTCTGGTCTGAGGTGCTGGTCAGAGGTGCTGGTCTGAGGTGCTGGTCTGAGGTGCTGGTCAGAGATGCTGGTCTGAGGTGCTGGTCGAGGTGCTGGTCTGAGGTGCTGGTGAGTGCTGGTCTGAGGTGCTGGTCAGAGGTGCTGGTCTGAGGTGCTGGTCTGAGGTGCTGGTCGAGGTGCTGGTCTGAGGTGCTGGTCTGAGGTGCTGGTCGAGATGTGGTCTAGTGCTGGTCTGAGGTGCTGGTCGAGTGCTGGTCTGAGGTGCTGGTCAGAGATGCTGGTCTGAGGTGCTGGTCTGAGGTGCTGGTCTGAGGTGCTGGTCTGAGGTGCTGGTCAGAGAGTGCTGGTCTGAGGTGCTGGTCAGAGTGCTGTGGTCTGAGGTGCTGGTCGCTGAGGTGCTGGTCTGAGGTGCTGGTCTGGAGGTGCTGGTGAGTGCGGTCAGAGTGCTGGTCTGAGGTGCTGGTCTGAGGTGCTGGTCGAGGTGCTGGTCTGAGGTGCTGGTCAGAGGTGCTGGTCAGAGGTGCTGGTCGAGGTGCTGGTCTGGAGGTGCTGGTCTGAGGTGCTGGTCAGAGGTGCTGGTCAGAGGTGCTGGTCTGAGGTGCTGGTCTGAGGTGCTGGTCGAGGTGCTGGTCTGAGGTGCTGGTCTGAGGTGCTGGTCTGAGGTGCTGGTCTGAGGTGCTGGTCTGAGGTGCTGGTCTGAGGTGCTGGTCTGAGGTGCTGGTCTGAGGTGCTGGTCTGAGGTGCTGGTCTGAGGTGCTGGTCTGAGGTGCTGGTCTGAGGTGCTGGTCAGAGGTGCTGGTCAGAGGTGCTGGTCAGAGGTGCTGGTCTGAGGTGCTGGTCTGAGGTGCTGGTCAGAGGTGCTGGTCAGAGGTGCTGGTCATGAGGTGCTGGTCGAGGTGCTGGTCGAGGTGCTGGTCTGAGGTGCTGGTCGAGGTGCTGGTCGAGGTGCTGGTCGAGGTGCTGGTCTGAGGTGCTGGTCTGAGGTGCTGGTCAGAGGTGCTGGTCGAGGTGCTGGTCTGAGGTGCTGGTCAGAGGTGCTGGTCAGAGATGCTGGTCGAGGTGCTGGTCTGAGGTGCTGGTCTGAGGTGCTGGTCTGAGGTGCTGGTCTGAGGTGCTGGTCTGAGGTGCTGGTCTGAGGTGCTGGTCTGAGGTGCTGGTCTGAGGTGCTGGTCTGAGGTGCTGGTCTGAGGTGCTGGTCTGAGGTGCTGGTCTGAGGTGCTGGTCTGAGGTGCTGGTCTGAGGTGCTGGTCTGAGGTGCTGGTCAGGAGTGCTGGTCGAGGTGCTGGTCTGAGGTGCTGGTCGGGTGCTGGTCAGAGGTGCTGGTCTGAGGTGCTGGTCTGAGGTGCTGGTCAGAGGTGCTGGTCTGAGGTGCTGGTCTGAGGTGCTGGTCTGAGGTGCTGGTCAGAGGTGCTGGTCTGAGGTGCTGGTCTGAGGTGCTGGTCTGAGGTGCTGGTCTGAGGTGCTGGTCTGAGGTGCTGGTCTGAGGTGCTGGTCGAGGTGCTGGTCTGAGGTGCTGGTCTGAGGTGCTGGTCTGAGGTGCTGGTCGAGGTGCTGGTCGAGGTGCTGGTCTGAGGTGCTGGTCTGAGGTGCTGGTCTGAGGTGCTGGTCGAGGTGCTGGTCAGAGGTGCTGGTCTGAGGTGCTGGTCTGAGGTGCTGGTCAGAGGTGCTGGTCTGAGGTGCTGGTCTGAGGTGCTGGTCAGAGGTGCTGGTCAGAGGTGCTGGTCTGAGGTGCTGGTCAGAGGTGCTGGTCAGAGGTGCTGGTCTGAGGTGCTGGTCTGAGGTGCTGGTCAGAGGTGCTGGTCTGAGGTGCTGGTCTGAGGTGCTGGTCTGAGGTGCTGGTCAGAGGTGCTGGTCTGAGGTGCTGGTCTGAGGTGCTGGTCAGAGGTGCTGGTCTGAGGTGCTGGTCTGAGGTGCTGGTCTGAGGTGCTGGTCTGAGGTGCTGGTCTGATATGTTCTTGTGTAATACAAAGCTTTATCAAGTTATGGTCTTCCAGAGACCACTACCCTGGCGGTGCTAGTGATCCCTGGCGGTGCTAGTGATCCCTGGCGGTGCTAGTGATCCCTGGTGGTGCTAGTGATCCCTGGCGGTGCTAGTGATCCCTGGCGGTGCTAGTGATCCCTGGGGGTGCTAGTGATCCCTGGCGGTGCTAGTGATCCCTGGCGGTGCTAGTGATCCCTGCCGGTGCTAGTGATCCCTGGTGGTGCTAGTGATCCCTGGCGATTCTAGTGATCCCTGGCGATGCTAGTGATCCCTGGTGGTGCTAGTGATCCCTGGCGGTGCTAGTGATCCCTGGCGGTGCTAGTGATCCCTGGTGGTGCTAGTGATCCCTGGTGGTGCTAGTCATCCCTGGGGGTGCTAGTCATCCCTGACGGTGCTAGTGATCCCTGGTGGTGCTAGTGATCCCTGGTGGTGCTAGTGATCCCTGGTGGTGTTAGTGATCCCTGGCGGTGCTAGTGATCCCTGAGGGTGCTAGTGATCCCTGGGGGTGCTAGTGATCCCTGGTGGTGCTAGTGATCCCTGGCGGTGCTAGTGATCCCTGGTGGTGCTAGTGATCCCTGAGGGTGCTAGTGATCCCTGGGGTGCTAGTGATCCCTGGTGGTGCTAGTGATCCCTGGGGGTGCTAGTGATCCCTGGTGGTGCTAGTGATCCCTGGTGGTGCTAGTGATCCCTGGCGGTGCTAGTGATCCCTGGTGGTGCTAGTGATCCCTGGCGGTGCTAGTGATCCTGGGGTGCTAGTGATCCTGGGGTGCTAGTGATCCCTGGTGGTGCTAGTGATCCCTGGCGGTGCTAGTGATCCCTGGTGGTGCTAGTGATCCCTGAGGGTGCTAGTGATCCCTGGGGGTGCTAGTGATCCCTGGTGGTGCTAGTGATCCCTGAGGGTGCTAGTGATCCCTGGGGGTGCTAGTGATCCCTGGGGGTGCTAGTGATCCCTGGTGGTTCTAGTGATCCCTGGGGGTGCTAGTGATCCCTGGTGGTGCTAGTGATCCCTGGTGGTGCTAGTGATCCCTGGGGGTGCTAGGGAAGTTGAACCATCTCACACTTTTCCTCTCTCAAGGTTGACTGACTCACCGCACCTGTTGTATTTGACTGACGAGGCCTACTGAGCGGGCGAAACGTTTCGGAAGGTACCCAACTGGTACACACGTTTACCTGGAGTCCAGCTGGAGGTTACTCCAGGGCTCAAAGATCAGGCTGTTACTGCTAGCACTTGGCTAATGTACGTTGCTGGGTCCAGTAACTACATGCTAACATATATTTACCTCTGATATGCCTCTGATGAGTTCCCAGAGTTTTTCCACTCCCGGAGCCCGGCCATGGACCAGGCTTGTCTGGTGCTAGCCTTGTCAACCAGGTTGTTGTTGCTGGTGGTCTACTGACCCACACATCCATCACAGCCTGGTTGATCTGGTGAAGATACTTGTCCAGTTTGCTCTTGCAGACTTCTACACTTGTTCCAGCAGTGTTTCTGATATCTTCTGGTAAGATGTTGAACAGTCTTGGTCCACGCATGTTGAACGATCTCGGACCCTCCCTCAAACTCCTTTCATTCCATCTCTCCGTCACATAAGAACATAAGAACATAAGAAAGAAGGAACACTGCAGCAGGCCTACTGGCCCATGCGAGGCAGGTCCAAGTCTCCCACCGGCTTAAGCCAATGCCCCGACCCAGCCAGGTCAGGTTACATCCACTTAAGGAAGGAGCACGGCATCTGACCTAGTAGCACAAACTAGTCAGATCCAACTCACACCCACCCGCACCCACTCATATATTTATCTAGCCTATTTTTAAAACTACACAACGTTTTAGCCTCTATAACTGTACTCGGGAGTTTGTTCCACTCATCGACAACTCTATTACCAAACCAATGCTTTCCTATATCCTTCCTGAATCTGAATTTATCCAACTTAAAGCCATTGCTGCGAGTCCTGTCAATACTAGATATTTTTATGCAGCTATTTATCCCTTTATTTATTCCTGTTTTCCATTTATACACCTCAATCATATCCCTAATTCTACGTCTTTCTAGAGAGTGCAGATTCAGGGCCCTAAGTTATCCTCGTAGGAAGATTTCTGATACATGGGATCAACTTAGTCATCC